>JAEQBH010007574.1:0-196136 GCA_016808115.1 Tetrastigma voinierianum
TCACTTTGTTACTTTTATAAACGAATATTTTTATGTACTTGGTTTTTAATGAAAACTCGGTGAGTTATTTTACATCTTTCAAAATTTCCATGTTGAAATTAGCACTCAAATTCAATACTTTATTCTTATTTTAAGTGATAATGAGAAAGTTCCTCGAAGCGTTTTGGGAGATGCTAGCAGATTGCATATGTATTTGATTAATCGTATGTCATCCTCTGGCGATCGTGGGATCCACTCATTACGTCTTTACCTAATCAACCTTTCTTTTGCCTCCACTCTCGTATCTTTTAGTTTGTGCCTTTGTTTTGTTATCTTTCTACTCAGGCAAAGACCGACTCTTATTAAAACCAGAGTGTGCCTTCTTGGGTTATTCTCACGCCAGGAGGGATTATAGTTGTTATTTTCCCAGGCATTGTCGCTACTTTAGCTCTTAATGTCGTCTTTGAGGATTCATCGCCCACTTTATGGTTCTTTATCTCCATGACCTTACCCCAGGGTTGGATATCAAAGAATGTCTTCCTTCGTGATGATCTCGTCGAGGGACATCATGAACAGCTCTCTGGTTTTGTTGCTGATCTAGTTTAGTGTACTGGAATTACGGCGTTCATATATGAATTAAACGGTCTCCTCTGAGCTTGGTTTAGTCGGTTTAGCTCGATGGTTGCGCAATTTGGCATGATTAACTGTGAACCATTCTGTTTTTACCATCATACCTCATTGGACATTGTATTTACTTGATTGTTTATGGATGAAATTGTGTTATAGTGACCGGTATGGTATCGAAGCTTCAAACAACACCTCTTCATCCACTTCGGACAAAGACTTAGGAAACTCAAGAGTATTTTCTAGGCATTGAGTAGCTCGGTCCAGTTCTAAGAGTGGTTATTTCTCAAAAGAAGTATACCTTTGATATATTGGAAGACTGTTGGTATGTTGAATTTGTAAGCTTTGTAGACACTCCTATGGATCAGAATGTCAAAGCTTTGTACCGGTCGAGGAAGCTTCACGAGATCAGTCGATGACTTGTAGGTAAGCGAACTACTTGACATTTCTTTCTTGTGAGTGTAGTTAGTTGGATTCACCCTGTCGTGCGATAGCCGTTGGGATGTTGGAGTTCGTATTCTGTTATGTTAAAGGTGCCAGAGTCAAGGGGTGTTACAGCCTTATGAGAATAGAGGTCATACCCAGTTATTTGTCTGATGATACAGGCCCCAGGCGGGCTCTCACCACGGATAGACGTTCTACGTAAAGGTATTAGCTGTGTTGCGCATTGGAAGAGTAAGAAGCAAGAAGATATGTGGTAGGATCCCAGTGTTGAAGCCGAGTATCGAGCTATAACGTAGCAACATGCTGGGAAGACTCATATGATTGAAGCATCTCCTCAGGCTAAATTTGGGAAGGATGAACATATAAAACATGACGATATGATGGCCCCCTCACATATTTCATCTAACACGGGTTTTCCATGAGAGGACCCGAGCACATTGGAGTGGGTTTGCCACTTTATGGGAGAAGAAGATTTATCGGGATGTATGACTGGATTTGTCTAAACGTAATGGCGACTAAGCGGATATCTTAACTAAGTCTCTTAGAGGTCACAGAATAGAGTATATGTGACCAAAGCTTGGTGCTTTTGATCTATATGCTCCACCTTGAGAGGGAGTGTTAGGTTTGTCTCTAATCTATTTAGGATTTTTTTTATTCTCTCTATAATCTCCCCCAATTTGGACTCTGGCATTACCTTTTGCCTTGCTGCTAGAGTATAAATATGTATGTTTCCTCTTTGTAAGTGTGAGAATACAAATTCATTTTCTACTCAATTATGAAGCTTGAAAATTGGCGACAAAGTCATGTCGGGTCCCATGACACAAGAAACTACATCCTTGCCTAGAAGGCAAATTGTTTTAGAAGACAGCAGAAATATAAAGGAAGCTGGTTAGGAAGTTGATTACCTTCTGGGTAACGCATACGATGTTACACTTCATGACCAGTATTTGTAGCTTGATACATGTCTTCTTGACATGTCTTCAGCTGATCATTGAGGATTGTAGAACAAATTTTATGCTACTTGAAGAAGCCACGGGACATTGGTATTTTATACGACAATCACGGGCATAATAGATTTGAGTGTTTCTGGTCGCAGTTGAGCACGATCTAAGGAAGACGAAAAGTCCACTTATGGAATAGTTTATGGAAGGTCCAAAAACAGCGTTGTATCTCGATCCTGATACCAGTCACGAGTATAGAACCAGACAGTCTACATGGAATTATGTGGCTCCATCCAGCTTTTTGGTAGAAGTCGATATTAAAGAACCTCGGTCCCAATAGCTACGGGTGTGACAACCCGGTTGCTCTTCATATTGCATCTAATCTGTTTTTCCATTAACGAACTGAAACACATAGAGATGGGTGTCATTTCGTTCGTGAGAAAATATAGTCGGTTTGATTTCAGGATACGTGAGGCGAAGAACAATTAGGTGATTTCTTTACAAGGCCCTAAGTGAAGACTAAGGTTAGTTACCTATGTAACAGTTAGGCATGGTGTTAACATCTAACCCGACTTGAGGGAGGGAGTGTTATAGTATGTATCATACATTTAACATATTGATACATATCTTATTCTGGGATACTTTAAATTATAGGAGTTGTAACCATTTAGGAAAGGAGTAGATCATGAGTAATGTATGGCTAAACCTTCTTATATATATATATATGTATGATGACTCGATGGAAAATACAAGGAATTCTTTCTGACTATTCTTCTCTTAGTTTCTACAAGAATGCAGCGAAAAAAATATATAAGAAAACAAAGAACCATATTGATAATAAAACATATGATTGAAGCTTAAACATAGAATCGAAAAATGAAACTTTCTTTGTAGGTTCTTTTTTGGGGTCAGTTAGGACTTGAACTTGGTACCTCCATTAACCAAATTAATCCTTTAGAGCTTTCGATGTATTTATGTTTTTTAGAAAAAAAAATTATTAAAATAGTTTGGAAATGAAAATAATGCCCAAACTAGTGCGTGAGCTTGATAATGTCATGATCAGCGTGGCATTAGAAAATTTTAAGTTAATACGCCATGGTTCCAAACTCGGCCATCCGTCGACTCTCAGTGCACTGTTCGGATACTCGAAGTCACGATACCCTCCCCAATGAATTAGTAAAAAATCGGACGAGAATCGTAGGGTTTTAGATGAATTGAGGAACAAAATATCGGTAATTCTGGATATATCGGTCACCCCAGTTTTACGTGGATGCTCTCGGAAATATGGTAAATATCGGTGGATATTTTGACAAAATATGAGTAAAGCAAAAAATTAATAAAAAATACTTTGAAATTCATGAAAATACTTTGTTGAACTTTATAAAGACATAAATAAGCAAATATACACTTATTGAAAATAATATTCATTATAATTTATCGAGAAATTACATTCTGATAATGAATTTAAAAGCCACGAAATGAAGACAGGAGTATGAGCTCCATTACATTATTTGATGAAGGGGTCCCATCTTGATGAATATAATATTCGTAATAAGATCTTGAAATGTCAGGATAAATCACAAAGAAAAACTCATTGAGAGGTTAAAATGGGCTTGGATGTGTATGGATGAGTTTGTAAGAGATTGTATGATTTTATGGGTATTTATAAAATTTTTAGTGAAATAAGTGATTCTGATATTCAGGTATTTCACCAGATATTTCTGGAATATTCTGATATTCTTAGATATTTTACCGATATTTCCCGATATTCTGGGTATTTTGATATTTTTCAAAATCACGCACAGCGCGCGTGCTCCACGATCTCGATTTTCGATGGAAAAATGTCGGTTTTTCGATTTTTCGTGAAAAATGCGGCGATTTTCCCGATTTTCCAGTTTTTCCTACGATCGATTTTCCATGATTTTTTTCTTCTCGGTCTGCCGGCCAGCGGAATTTTAAATTTGAAATATGTCGTAAGAAAAAACCGATTTTTGTTCCTTGGATGAATTGACTAAGTTGAATCTGAGACTCGGTCAAAATTTGCAAATCCTATGTATCCGTCCTTTCCATCCCATCAAAATGCAAAAATTTTATCGGACAAACCATAAATTCCTCCAACAAAAAAAAAAAAAAAAAGCTTTGTGAATCTGAAATGAGGATTTCTACTAACCTTTTGAAGATGAAGAGAGTTGTTGGAGGAGACTAGAAGTAAAAACAGGGCATTTGGTTCTAAGTTTATGGCACTGAAGGGAAGTAGAGGACGAGAAGAAGGAGATCAGGGTGGGGAGAGCAGGGTTTGTTAAGGTTAAAGTCGGAGGAGGAAGAAGGACATCCAGGGGTGGGGGAGGGGAAGGGTTGTTTGGGTTTGTCGTAAAAGCAAGGGAAGCGGAGGAGGAAAGAGAAGGAGATCAAGGGTGGGGGCAGAGCGAGGTTGTTGGGTCTGGTGAATCATCGCATAGAGGAGAAGGGAGAAAGGGGAGGGAGAGAAGACTTTGGAGTTCAAAAAAGCTAAAATTATCTTTATTTTTAAAAATATATTTATTACGATGAAAATAAATATAAAATATATTTTGATAACAATTACATTTTTAACACTGATTTTGGATTTAAAAATTTAAATTATCACATTTAATAATATAAATTTAAGGTTTTACTTGTTATGGTGACTTTTTTAATTATGAAACAACATATTTATTTTAAAAATTATTTTATTAAATGTAAAAGTATTTATATTGTTAAATAAACTCAGTTTATTTTAAATTTTAAATATTAAATAAGCAAATATATAACAAAAACAAATTTATTTGCTTTTATTTAATCTTTAACATGAAATGATAAATAAAAAAAGTTTTAAATCTATCTCAATACCTTTTTACAAATACATGAAAAAGAATTATTATATATATTAATTAATTTTTTAGATCCAGAACCATCTTAGCTACACATATTCAAGTTATAAACGGTATTCATCAAAATTCTCATTATGGAAAATGTTATTCTAATTTATATGTTCATTGTAGTATCCCTTGATTTTAGTTCATTGTAAATTCAACACAATAGATTATTATTATTCTATACTCATAATAAAATCCTTTTTACAAATCCCCTTAATAAAAATCTTGTATATTTCAAATAAATAATTTTTATTTTGTCAAATCATAACTGAGAATTCATAAAAAGGACAAACCATTAGGAGAATAGATGATATTAAATATAAGATATTTTTATTTTATTAAAATTTGAAATTTGAACTCAACTTATTTTTCTAATAATTTATATAATATTTGTATAATTTTAAAACTTTTAATTATATTATTTTCACGTATGGCGATGCGAGCCAATACGCTGTCGGAATATCTGACTTTCAGACCCTCAGTCAATGACTAATACCACGACTTTAGACATAGATATCCATGATCACTAATACGGCATTACAAATGTTTTGAAATTTTTTAAGTTAATGTCACAATTCTTGAATCAAGCATTACCTAAATACTTAGGTTGGGCATTATTTTCATTTTCAAACTATTTTAGTAAAAAAAAATTTCAAAAAAACTAATGTGTCAAAACTCGGCTTCCTTTACCACTTAGGCAAGTCTGAGGCAATTCAATTAGTGAGCTCATATCCTAATTGGCCAAGAGCGCGAAGTGAGGAAGGGGAAAAAAGGAAAATTGACATTCAATAATGATTATTTAACTACCATCATCGGTGATGGAGTTGTCCCTTTGGCTCTATCTTTGGTCCAATCCACGATTCATTACGAGGGCATGGTAAATCGTGTCATGAATCCTATATTGATGACTAGAGCAGTGGTAAATGTGCTAAATTAACTTCTGCTACCATATCTTTGCAAGGAATGAAATATTAAGGTGCTCTCTTTGCAAGTAATGTCCATCGGCAATTAGGCTTGGACAGCTGGGTTCATTAGTTCAGCCATGGGTAGCCAAAGCTGAACCAATCCAAGAGAATCGTGATTTTTAAAAAAACTGAGCCAGTGAACAAAATTTGGGCTTCCATTTAGGCATACCAAAACATTCAGCCTTCACATTTTAACTATTATTGAGAGTTCAAAGCCTGATGGTTAAATCACTAACATATATCATTGTTTGTACATTATTTTATCATGCACCATATCTATCATATCATGCATTGTGATGAAGTTTTTATGCAGAAAATAAATAGAAAAAAATATGTATATGTATATTATTAGTAATGGAGTCAAACCAAATTATAAATAAAGTTATAAAATGAGTGGGGGATTTTAAAGGCTAAAATATCATATCATGTAAAAACATTGATTATTAGAATTTTGAGAAGTTCAAAAACCTCATCAATAACAATGCATAAATTGGTTGCAAATCACAAAAGTAAGCTTCTTAGGGTTTTGTATGATTCTTAATTCTAACTAGCATATCCTAAACCCAGTAATTTGTTGATTTGTGTGTGGGGAGTCAAACCACATATCCTCCAAGTTCAAATTATTCAGTTTTCTTTATTTGTTCTTTTCACAGTAAGAAAACAAACTAAAGTGCTAGTAAAATTTTATGCCTTCAAGATCATCTACAGCCAAGCAGCGACCAGCTGGATATGGTTTTACCATGTCAACTTAGAGGCTTGTGGAGGTTTACTCGGTAGTGGCTTTAGAACACATGGGATTGGTGGGATGCTTCAGGTGTTCGAACATTCACAATTATTATCTTAGTTATTTTACTGTTTCTTCTTTTATGATCAATTTTAATCTTTTCGGATATTTTAAACAATTGATACTAATAAAATTATTATAATTTTTCATTTCAAAAATATATATATTATAGAAAATAGTTGATGCATATGTTGTTCATATAGTAATTATTTAGAAACAGGTGCACAGGCGCAAAAGTCTGTGGTCATGAGGCGTGGCTTTTAAGTGAGGCACACTATATGTCAAATATATATTTTATGATTTCATTTCACAATTTTCGTAGCTTTCTCCTGATTTCTTAGCTATTTTAAGTTGAATTTTTGCTTTCTTCTCCTCTTACGCTAGGGATTATACGATGAGTTAGCAGGATGGTTAGGGCTTTTGGAGTTGAAACATGGCAAAAAATGGGGCTGGAGAGGATTGAAATCACCGAAAATGGGGTGTCACAGGACCAAAACGACTCCCCAGATCCAAGACGACAGCATCGTTTTGTTGCACCAAGAGCTTTTAAACTCAAGGTACCTTTCAAGCAATGGGTTTGGTCTCTATTACAAAAAAAAAAAAAAAAAACCTAGGGCTTCTCTATGCAGCCCGACGGCAGAGAAAATGAAAAAAAAACTTTAAAAATGCTCGAGGTGAGGCATTGCCTCGATGGTATACACTTGGGCTTTAAAGCATCTTTGAGGCGTGCCTTTGATAACTATAGTGGCGTTCTCTACATTTGCCTCATGTAGGCTCAAAATTCTTTCTTGGGCATTGCAGGGCCCAGGAGATAATCCTAAAGGATGAAACCCAAAGCATTCATCGAAAACAAATGGTTGATTTGGTTTGCGCTAATAAACTAAAATCACGAGATGCTCTGTGCATTAGTTCCAGGCTTAGCACAAATGGGTTCCTTAAAATGGGAGGGTTGGTGGAGAGCGAATGCAGAGCTACGGTGAGGTCTGGTTTTATGGGTGTAGTGTTAAGAGTCGTTAGACATGCAATTGGGGTTGTCTCATTCTCCCATCGTTCTAAGAGTTGTGTTGAGGGGTTCTTTTGGATTTTCATGGGGGTTTACAACCCTACTTCTCAGGATGAAAAAGAGAGTTTATGGGCAGAGTTGGGGGCGTGGGGCTTGTGGGTAATCAATGAGACGGTCTATAGGAGACTTCAATGTTACCAAGATCTCTGGGGATTGATTAGGTGCCTTGGATTATCGCCGCAATGAGAAAGTGTAGATGATCCTCACAGTTAAAGTCTACCGCAGCTCGTGGGTTTTTCCTTGGGTGAGGAATTGAATAATCAAAACAGTTCAAGATTTGTGTTAGTTTCTAATCTGCGAGAATCGGAAAGCCATTGTGCTTCGAGTGACCCATGATGTGGTAGTCTACCCGAACTTGGGTGTCATTAGGAGGTGCTTGGAATGGTTAGGCATGATGTCGTAATTAAAAAACAAATCTATGGCAGGCTTTTACAAGAGAGTTGGTGGTTTTAACAAAAATCCTACTCGAGGCCCCTAAATGATCGGGGGTTTGATATTGAGCAATGCTATGTGATGTAGTAGGAACAAGGGTGGGGGGGCTAGAATGAGATTTTTTGTTAAATCCCTTTATCTTGATCTTGAGGAAGGAAGTATTATGCAATTTCCAATTGGTATGGTGTGGAATCCACGAGGTCCACCTAATGTGAGCTTCTTTGCATGGGAGTCTTCTTGGGGGAAGGTTTTGACTCTTGATCAACTTCAAAGAAGGGACTTAAGGATTAGTTTCCTAATCATTTAAGAATTTTTTCCTTCTTTCCTTTTCTCTTTAGTCTCCTAATTAGACTCTGCTTATTCGCTGTTTAGTGGAACACTAAGAGTATGTTCTCACTTTGTTAATCAATGAAAATCAAAGAGTTATTTTTTTCTTCGCATGGTATCAAAGCCATAGAAGGTTCGGGTTAAGTTTTTGCAGTGTTTTCAATTCAGGCAACCCATCCCGATTAGATTACTGACTTTCAGCCCTCTTCGGCGGCCTCTTCTCAGAAACTGACCCTCTTCTCCGACAGCCCTCTTAGAAGACCCATACATTGAGGTCGTGTCTCACTCCCGATCCACATCGACTCAGCGTGTCGTCAATTTCGACAACACATCTAGTGTATTCGTGTCTCGCTCAGGTCATCCCACCTCTCGTGGTATGATCCAATTGGACGACCCATCCCCAGTGGCCAGTGTCTCACTCCGTCACATCGACTCCATGCGAACACCACGAAAGCCCTTGACAATGGCGGAATTCGGCTTTGCCGGCATCAACAACCCCAGAGATCTACCCATCGGGATAGGATTAAGTACATGTGTAACAAGCATTACATTTTACACAAATGGTTTCGGTTGAGGAGTGTCAAGGATTAATTTCTAATCCATTTAATAATCTTTTCCTTCTTTCCTTTACTCTTTAGTCTTTACTAATTTAAACTCACGACCGTTTCCTTTATTTGTTAACACTTAGAGTAGAAATTTGTATGTTCTCTCACTTTGTTAGTCAGTGAAAATCAAAGAGTTATTGTTCTCTTCACAAAGGGGATGGTCTTTGGCTAATTGATGTCTCATCCATCAAATCCACGAGGTCAATTAACCACATTTATTTGCATTATGAGGAAGACAAGAGTGTTGTGGGAGCTCTGTTCTCTCTCTAGAGTTTGTTGGGTAATCCAACCTGCTATTAAAGAGACTTTGTTAGGTTGGCATAAGTGGAAAAAAGTCTGAAGAGCAACCCCCTTATGTCTTTGTTGAGTGCTGGCCGGAAAGAAATAGAAACATAAGAGCTTTTAAAGTTGGGTTATCCAGGCTAAAATTATTACTTTTTAGCAACTTAAACACTAGATAAAAGTACTTTTTTTATCGGATAGATAAAGTACCATTAGAAGCTGATAATAAAATTGATTTTACTAAATTGCCCTTGAGGCCTGACTCAAGTGGTAAAGGTTGGGGGTGGGGTTATGGGAGGCCTGATTGATTCAATGCGGACCAAAAAGAAAAACATAAAAAAATATTTACCTATTAAAATAACCCAGTTTATTGATTGTAGGTTCCTTTTTAGTAAAGGAGCGGTTTTGTTTCAGCTTCTTTTTACACTTTCTAGCGTACCATTGTGTACATCATTGTACTTTGGTGCATCATTTTTGGCATTTTCATTATATTTCTTCTTAAGTCAAATCTCTATTTCTACAAAAAATGTATTTTATTTATATCTATTGTATCATAAATTTTAACAAGCTGTGTTTCAAACTATACAGGAATATGAGCTTTCCAAAGTAAATAGTAAATAAATGATAAATCATTTACCAGTTGCCGGATGAAATATAAAATATGACATTAGAAATCCACAATGATTGGATTAAGGTTCCTCACTTTCACCTACCTCTCGTGAAGAAGCAAGTTGAGGGCTACAATAGGCTTTTCTCGATGGACCCCGAGCAATTCTTATCAAGACTGCGGAAATGCATAAAGAGATAAGAGAAAAGATGTAATAATAGATGCATCACTGCTTTGAGTAGCCAGTGAGTTCATATCTAATATGACCTTTAAGTGTTGTAGAGAAAGCGACATAAGTCACTGCATTTATCTGAGAAGATCCAGCATGGGTCCATTTCCTTAACTATCCTCTGTTTAATACAAGTGGTCCAAAATTATATTCCTTGCCCGAGCCAGAAATTATCAAGAATAAAATAACATGAAGGTGAAATACCTGAGAGAAGTAACTCTTATCACTTATCCATAAAATCCACCAAACTGCAGTAGTTTCTTAAGAACTTCAGGTCTCTCTAACAAATGTAGCTTTTAGTTTTTCCTAGTTCTGCCCGTTTTTCTTTAACCTGTCAAGGGTTTCAGCAATCACATTTAGAGGAGAGATCATTATCCAAGAATCTATTCATACAAACCATGTGCATATTTGCTAGCCAGTTCAACAACAAAAGCAACATCATAAATCTCATGATCAATTGAAATCTTGGCAAAAGACAAAAAAAAAGCCTTCGATTTTATGTTCCCTAGAGTTCATCCCACTCATTTATTAATGAACAACCAAGAAATATCCTTGTTCACTGTGAGGCTCAAGAAATAATTCATTACCAAGTTACACATCAGGTAGCCTCTCTAAGTTCAGTCACCATAATGGCTAGTTCAGCAGCAATCATCTACAGCTAGTAGACACAAAGCCAAGGCTTGTATTGGGCATATAGAAAGGACAGGAACAGATTATGATGAAAAGAAAAAAAAAAAAAGAAGACAAGCACAGGAAATAAGAAACATTCTGATTTTCAGATAAATACACTCAAAATGAAACCAAAATGTAGAAACTCATGACATTATTTATCCCCAAGGGATCTAACAATCCCATTTCATGATAGATATCCAAAAATGAAAAGAAATTCTCTTATGGTTAGTTTTCATATGGAAAGATTTACGATTGTAAAATATCACAGTTTCATAATGAATGCTACGCTATTGTAGCCTGGTTGTTTCATCAGTGGGGAAGGGAGTTGTTTAAAAAGGTAGAAAATTTATGTGACTTTATGACTGGACAAGGGCACAACATGCTAATGTAATAGGTAATGGGCAAGCCTCTTGGTTTTTAATGGGAGGGAGTCCTAATCCTTTGCAAGTGGTGGTGGGGCATTTGCATTCACCATTCAACTTTGTGGGAGATGCTATCAGGATGTTTGTAGTAGTTCTAAAGCCAATTTGCAGTAGTCAGGATGTTAGGGAAGAATGGTGGTGTGCTTCCTTATCCTTGGCTCTAAAGAAAGCAATCTCAAAGCGGAATTAGGGGCTCAGCTTCCCCAGAAAATCCCATCAGTTTGTTGGGCCCCAGGACACAGTGATGGATGGGTCTTTCTCTTCTTGAGTACCAAATGGATATATCCTAATTACTTTATGTTCTATATACATATATATATAACAACAAAGAGCACATTTGGTCATATAAAAGGCCTAGTGAATCTCTGGTCCAAATCTTCTATTGCATGTTTTTAAGTGATTTCATTTAGCTCTACTAGAAGACAATTATAAAGTTGGAAGAAATCCCATATTAAAGATCCGGTTGAGATTTACTTGATCACTGAAGAATATGCCTGGCATCAAAGGCAAGCCCACATTAGAGGAGGATATGGCCTTTGTGTCCACTCACGATGATTTTTTAAGGAGCAAGCCCTGTTCATGGCCAAAAAAATCACCTATATTTTCAAAATATTGGAATTTCACTAATAAATCAGTGATAAAAGATGAAAAAAACTGAAGATCCATTCATTCGAAACTTCCATATGGATATCATGCTAAGATGCTCCAATATCAAAATTATCAGTTCTTATTAGTTACTAAATGAAGGGTTTGATTTACTATTTCATAATTTTATTCAATTTTAAGTTTCTAAAGGCTATAAATAAGGATAGTTAATGAAATATTGATGAACATAGTATAAGCTTTTCTTTTTGCGCTGTTTTCAATGGGTGAGACTCCATACGCCTTTTCTTCATGAGATTCTGAAGTCTAGTAGATTATAAGGTTTCTCACTGGCATGTTTTTGTTTTCCATATTTTTGTTTGATGCCTCACATTGCCATAATTTTTATTTCTCACTTCCTTTGTTCCTAAATGATTGAAACTCCACCTTATATGATTGTAGACAACCATCTTAGGGTCCTAGACAGAGGAAAGACCTTATCCATAAAAACATAAGGTCCATGAAATAATTTTGTAAAGATTAATGCCATTGTGAGCACACAAATTGATTTATACAAGATTTATGCATGTGAATCCACATCATGCTATACATTTCTGAACTCATAAGGTAGGCACTCGGTGTGAGCATGCATGCATGAAAATCCGTGGGATGCTATCAATTTTTGAACTCAAAATCTCATTGAAAAAATTAACGAAGTATAAAATGAAAACAAAGAATCCGGTCAGAATGCATACAGCTCGTATGTTTGCATAACTAGGATCCAAGTTAGGTACTTTCAAGACCACGCTAAACTTGATCAGCCACTCCACATGCCTTTAATGTTTTGCAGCATACGTGCCTCATCAAAAGGGCCTCCAGTTAGACATGCATACTGTAACAAATGAAGCAGGGTTTAAGAAGCTTAGAATAGTTGATCAAATACAACATTTGATTTCATTAACAAAAAATGATGGGGATGACAAACCTCGGGAAGGAACAGTAATCGTTCAAAGAAGCGACAAAGTTCCTCCGTAGTGCTTTATTGTTTTATAGGTGCATCTCAACTTGTTATTACGAGTTTCTATCTGCATGTGCAAGCAAAATTTATAACTAACATCTGTTTGAGCTGAGATATGCATAATTCGTCTAAAATGATATAATGCCTCAATTTGAGCATCAAACGCAGCATTTTGCCAGAAGAGCAAGCTATGTGGAAAAGAAAGCAACTTGAACTACCACTCTCTTAACTCGCCTTCAAAATGATAAAATAAAAAAGACTACATCCTGGACCTGGGAGAAAATGGAGGTGCCAGCTCATGAAAATCAATGTCCTTAAGGATATGCATCAATATCAATGCTCATACACGGGCCCAGAAGGAGGAACCCTTTGGCGGGGGAGTGGGTAAATGAGCTCACATGCACAGAGGCAGTAAACTAGGGCACACGAGAGCGACAGGACTTAGTTAAAATTGGCCCGGAGATGTCAAAACTCGCATGTAAATGGAAACCTGATAGCTTAAGCCAGACACAAGGTTATGGCCACCTGATCTTGCCCACCACGCTGATTATAGGATAGAATATTTCATTGCCTAAATAAAACTGTGAATTTATAAATTTAGGAACCCTGAAACGAGAAGGAGAAGCATTTCTTCTTTCCAGGATGCAGTCGAACAAAATTTGAAACCCGAGTTAGAATCACGGCAGCCTCTGAGTTCAATGTCTTCTCTCATGTGCCTAAGTTTCATATTGAACATGCTTAACCATTCTATCCACATGTCAACACAATTCATAGGCATCTCGAGCCCTTGATGCACGAAAAACCAAATCAACCACTAATGACGGATTAGATTACCACTTTAGAGGACTTAGGAAATAATATATACTATAATCACTTGTTAATAAACATAGGAAGAATATTAATATTAATACATCATTTGTTTCGATGAAAAACAATATAACCATAAGAAAAATAGAATTGGAAGTTCCAAATAAGCATATGATTACTGAAGGAGGTGAAAATTTGACAAAGTTGAAGTTCAATTTTTGATGCTTATCATACAAGTTCGATCACTTGCTAATATACACAAACATTATGTATGCACTTATATACATGGAAATAGGCGGAATCATGATTTTAGCATGTTTGGGGATAACCTTCTTCGTAGTACAATTTATTTGGAGACCTTGGTATGATTGTTTGGGAAACTTTGTTGTGATAACCTCGGGTTTATTCTTGTTTTTCCACCCATCGGAAGAGTGACTCATTAACCACAAATCAAAACTAAACAAACTCCCAACAATGATGGAAATCTAACTGATGAATACACAATTGAGCAATAATTATAGTAGAATTTAGCACACACAAATCACAATTTACCCACATTCGGCATAAGGATAGGTACTTTTAATTTCTTCTGTGTTTTTAGACTTGTGCAGGTCTTCGGGTCGCATAAGTGTACGGTTTATGTCGGAAGCCAATATGAGCTCAACGAGGATGTGACAAGCGATTGATGAAGTCTCGGGAACTCCCGGCAATGCTAGAAAAGCACCCGGAGGATCAGGTATGCAGGTTACATCATTTATGTGTCTGGGGTACACCTTGCTAAAAAAGTGGCGTGGGCAAAAGTGTGCGGGATTACCCAGTATTGTCTTAGGTACACCTGGCTCCGAGAAAATGGGCGAGTAGCAAAAATTAATAAGGTACCATTAATGTCTGCATTACACATGTATATAGTCTTGGGAATGGAGGCGGTTGTGATCCTAACGCCGAGGCATACTTGTCAATCATCCTTGAACCTGGATGAAGCATGGGAAAGGGTAAAGAGGTAGGGGATAGATGGAGGGAGGCGGTTTGACTTCTAGGGTTAGATTTTCTTAGGAGAGGTTCCCCTCCATTGTTGTTTGAGTTGAATTTTATAGATCCCGGATTGAGACTCTTGTTCTTTGGTGTTTTTACAATTGAACGCATGTAATCTTCGTGAGGAACAATTGGTTCGTTTTCAATTATAGTATGTCGCACTTTTCATTCTTAGGTTTTGCAACGAGTCGATTTTCTCAAAGTATTGTTTTTACCGATTCTTATCTCTTCAATTATAATTGTTCTTACTTAAGTTCCATGGATTTCTAAACCCTTAATAAAAGTTCTCTGTTGGAAACTCACTTTGATCGAGTATAATCCTGATTCCTCTTTGAACCTCATTGGATTGTGTGATGTTATTCACTTGTGCAAATGTTTTGTGAAAAACCCTAGTTAGGCATATTCCCCCGACAATGTCTTGAACAAGATATCTTTGGTACACTGCGTTGTGCTTGATTACAAATGCAAACTAAGGGTTAGATGGTAGGAACAAGTGCTGACATTATTGATCATCTTCTTTTCAAAAGAGCATTTAAAGATAAATCTTCCATCAAAGACCATTTATCAATGGCTCCTAGATGAGTTTGTAAAATAAGAGGTGGGATTTACTTGATCAGAAGTGAGTAGAACCCTAAGAATACCAGCAATCGTCTTCTATTTTTCTAAAACATTCAAATCAATCAATCCTTGTCGGACAACATGACTACCTTGTTTTCTGTGTCTACACCTTTTGTGGAGAATAGCTCTTCTTGATGACAAGATTAGACCACTCCTGTGGAAATGACTGTGGATTCCACAATATTACAATCTTTTAGACGGTGTAGTTCTAAACTTGAGGGAATAGGGTATTTTTAATAAACCACGAAGCACTAACCAGCCACATCAAAGTTGGTAGAGCCTAAGAGAGACTACGACAAATAACCCTTTTTATCATGAATAAACACAATAAATATATTAAAGGCACTAGCGAAGGCACATCAAGTACCTGATCATACATAAAGATTACTTTTGAGGCTTCGACAAAGAACTACAAAAACAGTTGGCCCTTCAAGATGAATCTAACGATCAATAAAATCACACATAGTTTAAGAAGGTTCCACTCATGGAGAATTTTAGTGAATGACCAAGACATTTCTTTGCTTTTCCAAAGATTTCGAGTTTCTCTTCCCATAATGTCAAAACAAGCACACAATGAGCTGCTCCTCTAAACCTTCTGTTGTTTTTAATCATGAAGGATCCTTTGCCCACTTACTAAAAGTTTCTTTTATGGACACTTCAGCATCACCAAGTAACTCCGACAAGAATATCTAAGTCCATAAAGCTACTTGAGTTTGGAGCCTGATGAAGAAGATGTGGTTAACAGTAAACTTCTCTTAGGTACAAAGAAAAATTATTACTAGATGTCATGTCATCCTTTTCTCTACAACTAGTCCAACATAAAAAAACTCCTCTTGAGCTTCCTAAAAGCGACGAAAAAAATAGTGATTGATTACAGAGTGGGTTCAAGAAAATAGCCTTTGAGCCAAAAGTAATTCCTGCCCACCACATAAAAAGAAAGGAAGGATTTGTCTAGAAACTCCCATTCTTTGCATCGAAAATCCTAGCCATCATTATCTTTCCTTTCTTTGCCTTCCTTTGGGCCTCAGGAATTTCCTAAACCCTTCCCAACTCTCAACCGATTCTTATTCTTTAGAGACCTAAGGATTCAGGTCCTACCCTCTTTGTGATGATCCCAGACACTCTATCACCTAAGGCTCCCTTGTCAAGGATATCATATATAATAAAGGCAGATTCTCCTAGAGTTGAATCCTTTGCATCGGATATCTTTCCAGGCTTCATCATATTACCATTGCTCACAATGAAAGAGGTTCTACTAATCCACCGTCTTGATTGCAGCTAACCTTCGACTACAAAAATCATCACACTACTTTCACGGAATACATCAACTATATTCTTTAAATGATGATCAAAGACAAAAATTTAAGTGGTAAGAATCCACAGGTTCAAGAACTTGAGGTGTATTCCTTGCATACTAAGAACCCAGACTAATGATGTTCTAGACAATGGTGCGATCTCATTGTTAGAAGCGTACGAGGGAGGTATGCTGAGCAAGGGTAGTTTAACAATGTCTTACATGAAAATACATTATCTTGAAAGCGATAAGCGGACGGATGAAAGGTGGCATGACAATGTGCCCAGAAGAAATAAAGCGGCGTGTAGTGCCCACGAGCCCCAAGATAAAAAATATAAGGTGATTCCTCAGACTCCCCAACCTCTAATGAACTTCAAGCCTATTAGGACATCTTTTTATCAATTTAAGACATTCTCATTGCACCAAAAAGTAAGACATATTCTTCTTGCACCGGAGTTTTAATAGTTTTAGATATTGCATGCCTTAGGTGAAGCTCATGTCGATACAGTATTTTATTTTTTTATTTTAGGTAAGTATAGATTTTAGGAAGTATGTTTTGATATCGAGTTTGCTTGATATCTCAAGGATTATGGGATAGTTTCCATGTTTTGGGGATCATGGGATATAGTTGATGATTCTAGAGATTACAGATTTCTTTTCGGTTGTAGAATAGGGTATAAATACTATTGTAATACTGAATTTGATTTAAAGCCTAGTAATCCCTCCTAATTTTCTAAGATGGTGTTATTAGAGCCCTAGGTTTTTTTCACACTTATGGAATTTTTGTCATGCCATATCTTGTTTAGTGTACCAAAATCTTCTTTGTGCTCAGTTTTGCTCACTTTCTCGGTTCCAAAAGAAATAAAGTAGTTTTCCATGATTCTAGGAGATCATTATAGGATAGTTGTTATGATTACAGGATCATGGGATTATTTTCATGATTATAAGGATCATAATGGGATGAATGCCATGATTCTAGGTATTATTAGTTTCCTTTTTTGTGGTCTCAGGGTGGGTATAAATACCCATTCTAATTCTGAATTTAATAATATAACACAGAATTCAATTCTTCGTAATTTTCTAAGATCTCATAGATGGGTTACTAAAGAGACAACACCTTAAATGTGGCGTTGAAACAACCTCGACAGATTAAAGTGACCAAAGTGTGCTTTCTTTTAAAACTTTTATTCTTAAAATTCTTTCAAATACTAAGAACATAATTTTTTTATTAATTTGATTAGATTTTAAAATTTTTTTACCGAGTAAATAAAATTCATTAAAAGAAAAAGCGAGGGAGCGAAAGGAACCCTAAGTATAAGTATAGACTAGAGTGGTGTACAAATAAAGCAGGAAGCTTTTTCACTACACTCTGTGTGATCATTAGGCAAAAAGATTTTGCATTATTTTCTTATAAGGGAAGGGACTAGGTGGATGGAATTTTTGTGAAACACTTCAGTTTTAAAGACCCATAAGTATGGCTTGGTATGACTCAAATTCTGAGTGTCTCACTTTTAAAACATCGTCTTATTGAAGAGTTATGCCTTGTAACTACTTTTTTTAAACAATTTATTCTTAAATTTTAGAATTATACTTACGAAATTTATATAACTTCATAAACTTTTTTATAAATTAAAATTTATATAATTTCAAAGAGTACTACTTTTAAACTTTCTATTCTTAAAATTCTTTCAAATGTTAGGAACCTTAATTTTTTTATTAATTCGATTAGATTTTAAAATTTTTTTATCGGTAAATAAAATTCATTAAAAGGAAAAACAGGGAGCTAAAAGGAACCCTAAGTATACGGGAGTAAGCAGAAAGACTGAGTCCTATACAAAAGAGCAAGGCATACTAAAAAACTTACCGGCTCAGGAGACTAAGCCTTTAGTATAGACCATAATTTCTAATGAACAAAATCCTATTTATACTTAGTAACGACCCGAGGACTGAATGGGCTGATACGAGGAAACTTTCATCCTATGAAGGGAGAGTTGACATCTTCAAAGACTACTCTATTTCTCTCGCTTCCAGTTACTTTAATGATGCAAAATGACTGACGATTTTTCCTCAGTTTTCTTTCTTGGGAAAGTTTTTACGACCAGGAAGTAAGTCCCGGGCCATGAGAGGACACACCCAGGCAGCACCCATACAAGACAAAGATGCCCCACGGCTCCATATCAAATCGCCAGTGTATTGGGCGATGATGCACATCTTCTTGACACCACCAGAGGCCGACGGTAGCGAGGGGAAGCCCCTCTCTTCAATTGATTCATGGTTTTAGCACTTTTCCCCACTGATTCCCATACAAAAAGCCAGCTCTGAGAGGACATTGAAGTTCAAAATATCTTTGCGAGAATGAAAGAGTCTTGTCTCCTTCAAAAAATCAAAGTAAGATCTAGCTGAAAGCAGTGACTGATTCCTTTTCCCGCCTGGCTGTCGCCAACAAGAGGAAGAATTTTCTTATTTTGAATAGTCTTGATGACTCAGTACCACTTCCATCTCCAAATCTTGGGTTCCATCCCCTTCTTTCCGGGGTTTCCCGGACCTCGACCGCTGCTTTGGGAGATACCTTAAGGGAAAGGCGGTGGAAAGTATTGCATAAGGGTTAGACCATGACCATCCTCCCAAAATCGGCCTTTGCTCACTACCCCCGACCAAAAACTCACGTTTCAGTTTCATCTATAAAGCCTCTTTTCTAATTTCCTTTCAAAGGCCTACCCATGGCTTCTATACAGAGACTTGGGTGACACCCCCTCTTATCCATACTTAGTTCTAATTAACTTTTCACAGTACATTATCTCTACAAACAAACCTCAATTCCATTTCCCACTAAGAGCTCTGTGAGGTTAGGGAGGTCACGGATTCTGACCTCACTTATCTCTACTCATGCACACAATCTTCCAGTTGATCAAATGAATTTTTCTTTCTAAGGCACCCTCTCGAAAACCTCTTTGAATCTTTACGGCCTTTGTTTTATGCACTTTGGCATTAAAGACGATAGGTAAATCGACATATTAGAAAGGATGCTTCGTATGAGCATAAGTCTTCCCCTCCTTTGGGAGATAAATTGTCTTTACAAAGGACTAGCATTTTCCTGAATCTTTCCTCAACCCCATCCCACACCCTTTGGGAGTTGTGTTTTGCACCCAGAGGTAATCCTAAGCAAGTTGTTAGGAGAGAACCAACATAGCAGACCAACACTAAAGCTAGACTATCTGGGTTCTCCACTCGCCCCACTGGAAAAATAGCACTCTTCCCTATATTTATTTTCAGACCCGATAGTGCTTGAAACAACATCAGAATTGATATGCATCCCAAATCATTTTCATTTTATTCAAAAGGAAGCCTTGTGTTATACTTGCTAGCCTAACCTATAAGAAACTTTGTGCCTTGTGTCTTTTGAAACTATAGGTAGAAAAACTATACTTGGAGCAGTTGTTGTCGATGAGACAAAGGATACCATTTCTTCGAGGAGCTCTTTGATCGAGAAAATAGGTGTGAGACTTCTATGGATGCAGCGAAGATGAAACCCAGGTTAGGGAGATGTAGTTTGGTTGGAGCTAGGGAGCGTGAAGGCCACAGGCACAGGTAGGAGTCTTGAGAAGCCCCACACTAGATTTCGACAGGCATCGTCTCGCCTTGAGACCAAAACTCAATTCATAAAAGCTCAAAACTTCTTGCTCTAAAAATGAAGAAAGACTTGTGCAAAATTTCGGTTTGCGGAAGGCAGTTTTGGCTTGTTGTTTTGGCAAGGAGTGGTGGAAGCGACCTTTCAAACGACCACTTGATGGGTACATTCACCAGTGTAGTTTTATTGGGGGTTGAAACACTCGTTAATGTCACGGGAAGGAGTCACTTTTATTCGATTTCAAGTCAGAGTGAGATTAAGAGGAATTGTTTCTCAAAGGAAAGCGGTTATAAAGAGTTAAACAATGCATTCGAAAGATGGAGACGGAGGTGGGGTGTTTACATATACTTGATTCATTCTAACCAAGCAAGGTCTTCCCAACCGTCAACATAAGGACCCTCACATCAAAAAGTAAGAAAACTCTCCACAAAACCACATCCTTAGAAGCGATGAATGAGAATGTAATCACAAACTCTTCTTCTTGAAACAATGGAAGGAATATATGAGATATTTTTTTATATACGAATGTAAATCATATTTTACTCATATTTAACTTTGTCTAGATTAAATTATAGACTAAGATGGGTATCATCGAGAAAGCTAACACTCTCCACCCGTCTAATAAATTAAATATTCTTTGAAGCTTAAGAGTATAGGAAAGAGTGAAACATCTTGAAAAATAAAAAATAAAAGGATAAAGGATGTGGTTGAAACTCCAAAAGAAGTTTTCTGCTTTACAAGCAAAGTTTGAACCAAGTAAGAAAATAGTAGCTATTTACTTTGCAACCTTGAAAGCTTATTAAGTTGATTTCCTTTCGATAAATCCAAGTGTAACAATGATTGAAAGCCACATGAAGAAAATTCAAGATAAAGAGTAAGGTGGTGTTTACTAGTAAAACATACTAGGTCTATTTAATATGTAGAGGCGTCTCCAGGAGTCTAAGTAAAAGGATATGGTTGTGATAATGTTCCTACAATTTAAAAGAAAGAGCGTGGTGATGATTTATATAAGAGGCAGGCATTTTTCCTAAAGGCATAAAAGGAGTTGGAGTCCCGAAGAATGCTGAATCCGTACAAGATTGCAAAGAAAATCGCTTTAACACTTATGATCTCAAACTACCAAAGGATAAAGATACTACAAATGTGTCTAATATGAAATTTAACGTTTTAAACGGCACAGAGGGGTTTTCCTCAAGATGAAGAAGCTATTTGATTAACCTCAGCAGCAAGCATAAGGAAAATTTAGATCGATGATAGAATAATGCATGAAAATTACTTAGTTCGATCAATATAGACAATGTTGATGAGAAATATTGAATTCTTATATTCACTAATCTCAAGTTCTTGAAGCAAATAAGAGATGACAAAGAATATCATATGAGGAACCTTTTGAAGACTTGCAAACACAGAGAAGAGGCCAATTCTAATGCCCAAATCTTATTTGGAAAAACAACTAATTATTTTGAGGTAGATGTAATCTAGTATATGGTTTCTTATTTTATTTTATTGGGACAAGAGTAGTTTGATAAAATGATATTGTTGAAATTTACTATATTAATAGCTCAGATTCCTATTTAGTCTTCTTATCCTATTACAATTGAGTTTAGTAGTAGTTTAGATCTTTGTCATTTCCCAATGGGAACTCAAATTCAAATCATAAGTTTATGGTAACTTGAATCTTAATATGTATTTCCTTTTTCTTTTTTTAAAGCAAGGTATTTGGAAATTTTATGTTGAAATGGGCTAGATTAACGAGTTCATTGTCTTATTTAGTTATTTTTATTCTCTCAAGAGTCAAGATTGATTTTCATAGCTTACTTCTTTGTCAATTCATATTTTTAACTTCTAATTTAAATTCTTATTGTCATTAGAGAATGAGGTCTTTTTTCTTTTTCTTTTGATTGGTAAAAAAGCAATGTATTGATCCAAAAAGAGCAAAAGCTCCTTAAGTACATAGGAGGTATACAAGGGAAACCAAAAAACCTTCTAACTCACTATACCCCAGCAGGCAAAAATCAACGAAAATTAGTATTATTCACATTATACAAGTTGTCAAATCACAAAGTGCAAAGTAAGTCTTCAATCTATGAGCAAAGGGGTTACATCCTCAAAGTCACCATATTCTTTTCCATAAAGTCAAAATGACAAGGTGCTTCTTCATCCAAATTTTCTTAAGCTTTTGCCACCTTAGTGCCTTGCGAGGAAGGGTTTGGCGAATCGACGAAAGGGAAAACCCGAATTTAAGCTTGTGACAAAAAAGATCCCAAGCATCCTAGGTACGTTGGGCAATGGGCAAAACAAGTGATCTATTGTTTCCCCTCTTCTTGTCTTCCTGAAAGAAAACATCTATTTACAGAGTAATCCCCCTTTTTAAAAATTTGGTCAAGCATGGGCACCTTACCCAGGGGCCTTCCCAATCAGAAAAAGCCTAGTTTAGGAGGAACAATAAGATTAGATGACCAGAAGGGGAAAGCCAAGGAAGAAGTAGTCTAACGAGGCCCATGCATGAGTCTAGCCCGAATAACCTGGCTTTCTTGGAATCTTTCATCGACAAATTTATCCTCTTGGCTGGTCTAATTTTCTATTGTGAAAGAAAATGGCTGGAGATCTTTCCACTTCCTTCGTCTCCCAATCATTAAAAGATCTTAAAAATACGGAGCTGACCTCCAACCCCTTGAGACATCGGACATCGCGACCTTAGCATCCTTGTGAGCTACCGAGTTAAACAAAGGCCCGGGAAGGTTATTGCTCGAAATTTCTGCCACGCATGGCTTGACCTTAAAGCGAGCTCTCACGAATCCCCTAAGGAGCTAACATCTTTTGGGATAGGTGTGAGTTTTATTTCTTTCCATAAGCCAGGTGCTAAGCCTTTAATATCACTTGTGGTCCATCCACACCATCTCTCAAATTTGAAGTTGCTCACAATTCTCGAATAGGTTCCTATCAATGGAAGCTAGCCAGATTCCACTTTTAAGCAAGCAGTTTATCTTGGGGAAAGATTTCTTACCACAAATACTCTTTTTTCTTAGAGCACACTATTTTCCAATTGACCAGATGCGGTTTCCGTTCTAAGTTGCCGCCACTCCAAAGAAAGTCTCTCTACGAGATGCTTCCTCGATCTAAGGCATACCACCTTTGGCATCGGAGGAAAAAGAGTTAGGAAATAGACAAGGTGCTCAGAGATCAGCGATGAGTCTCGCCTTGGATATGCATACCTTTTAAAGTGACCTTTTAAATCTATCTTCCAATGAGTCCCAGACCCCAGGCTTGTGGGACGAGGAGACCCGGATAAGTAGTGGGGAGAGACCGACACACCATGGCGAGAGCTCGGCAGCAGCTGACTCCATTGTCAGCCCTCCACATGAATTATTTGTCTTAATCAGTTCAATTCTTATCCAGATGGCTTCCAAACCACATGAGTCCATCAGGTACATCAATTGCTCCATATTGGCATCACAGAAAAGGACGGTGTCATCAGCATACAAAAGGTGAGAGATGATCCTCCATCTCTGCCCAGAAACTTGCACCCCGAAATAAAATTGTCTTCCACAATGCTGGCCATGACATTTCGGGGCTTCCATCCCAATCACAAAAAGATAAGGTGATAGAGGATCCCACTATGCAGGGCCTACAGTGCTAAGAAAAGAAACCAGTAGAAGAGCTATTAGAAAGGACAAGAAAGGAAGCGTGGAGATACACCATTGAATCCTACCTTATCCATTCTTCGCAAGCCCATTCTCTCACAGAGTACGACAAAATCCCCAGTTGATGTGATCGTAAACTGTTCAATGTCAAACTTGTAGAGCGATCCCTTCTCCTCATTCTAATAATCAGAGTCCCTTTGCATCATTACCTATTAACGTTGCGTCAAGAATCTATCTCCCTTCTACGATGGCATTCTGAGATTGGGAGATTACCAGACCCCTAACCCTTTTGATTATGTTGGCCAGCACTTTGGTTAAGATCTTATAAAGACCTCCCACCAAGTTGATGGGTCTTAAGTCCTTGATATCATTAACATTACATTTCTTGGGGATCAGGACTAAGAATGTAGCATTGAGACTTTTAACAAACCTATTGTGTTTGTAGAATTCCTTGAAAAAAACCCATGACTTCGTCTTTCACAAAGTCTAAGGTGAAAGACAGGCTTGAAAGAACACATACGGGCGGTGCTTTACCAGTTGAGCCACCTTAATTCTTTATAAGACATCCTCTGGGAAAACATCTTCAAGCTTAGCAACTTGCTCTTGACTAATACTATTGAATGGGAGGTCGAGGAGAGGGGCGCCCAGCTAAGTGCTCGGGGCGACGAAGGCTTTAGAAATGCCTACACCAGAGCACTTCTTTAATTCGGACTCCTGAGACAACCTGCCATTAATGTTGATGTTCGAAGTATTCCTCCTCTGTGGGACTTGGCCATTACTGTGAAAAAAAAAAAAACCCCGTGTTTCTATCCTTCTTTTAACGAGTTCTTTGTTTGTCTCAGGGGCTTCCATGTCTGACCCACTTCTAATACTCTTGCCTTTTTGTATCCTAAATTCCTCCAAAGTCGGCTCTTTTTCCTTTTCCAAGTCATCCCAAAAGGAGATCCTCCTTAAAGCCTCCTTTTTGGTCTCTACTCTACCAAAAACCTCTTTGTTCCACACCTTTAAAATCCCCTTTAGGGCCTTTAATTTGGAATGCCAAAATAAAGTTGAAGGACCCAGAGAATTGAATACTTTTCCACCAATTTTTCAAGGGGTCTTTGAATCCGCCCCAAAAACTTTAGCCACGTTAATTCGAAGCGGAATGGGCGACCTAGTCTTATCCCTTCGATGTCCAGTTATGGGCAATGAGGTCTTATGATTCTAAAAACCAAGGTGCCCTTGAAGTTCTTATTCGATTTAATAAGACTTGTCGTATTCTGGCTTCCATCCATTGACATTGTTTTTCGACATCGATTCTCACAAAGGAAGGTCGAGATGTGGATTTTCCCTGAAACTTCATTAATGTAATTGTGTGGATTTACTTTTAGTCATCTTTAACCAATTCGCCACTGACTCATTGAAAAACTCTATACATTTTTCAAAAATATAAATATAATTTTACATATACACATATATGCATATGTGTTTACATATACATATATACATATGAAGTGTAGATCTCAAGCGGCCACATGAAGTAAGTAAACTCTCGATTAATAAGCTTTATAAAAAGAGCATGGTTCATATCCTACTTGATCGAATCAAACGAATTGAGTTCATCGAAAAGCTAGCAAACAACTTCCTACTTAGTGGCGGGCGTGCTACAGTAAGAAACTAAGAAACAGGACAAAATCTAATGCCATAAAACTAAGTACATATGGTGGTTCAAGCAATGACCTGATAGAAACTGGGAGCTCCCAAAAAGTAATTTGCTAAATACGTTTCTTTTTTTGGGGAATGGGTTTGGTTTGTATTGATGAAAAGTTTTCTTGATGATAGATTTTGTGGATTGGGTGACACTTGTTGCACTCGTCACAGTAGCAGTTTATGTGTATTCACATCTCTTGTTGTCTTTTGATCTATAAATCGTGTCTACGAGTTTCCTTTTAATAATATTCTTTTTTACCAATCAAAAAAGTTAGTTTGCTCATATGCAGGGAACTCCACCGACAACATTCTTGGGGATTTAAAATGAGAGTTCTAAACAATGAGGGAACTGTCAAGTAAGAAAAGGCTGATCCCAGTCCAGCAAGAAGGTTTTAGTTTTAATCATAAAAAAAAAAAGAGCCAATATATATAGACAAAGAAATAAACCATAAACACCATGGGAATAAAAGGTTTACCTCATCGACCAATGGTTCAGATTCTAAAATGGCATGCAGATTTGCTGCTTCCAAGGCAAGAAGTTCTCTCTTTAACCTTTCAGAGAAGGCCTCAGCTTCACCAATACTACATGACATAACTATATCATGGATAACCTGAAATTTTCAGAACTTGATTAAAGTAGTTTCAACAAGCGCTGACAAAAGAAACTAGTATTAGGAAGGATGCTAAGATGGCTTTTGTTTCATGATTTAATTGATAATCAACTCAGGAAAACCCGCAGTGGATTATTAAGAAACAAAAAAAAAAAAAAAAGTAGGATGAATATCATAAATCAGCCACAAGCCACAGCTCAATAACAAGAGAGTTGGGATGGAGATGGAGTGGAGGTTCCATGTTCGATTCAAAAAATAATAATAATAAGCAAAGCAAATGCAATAGAGACACAGAACAATATACAAGCGAACAAGAAGAAAAAATTAAAAACAAAAGTATCTATCAAAAGAACAAGATGTGACATTAATCAATAGGAGCAAACTTGTATTTTCTTCATCTAGGGAGCAGAACTATACTGAACCATTCCGTTTCCAACAAGCAAACAAGAAAAGTAAAAAAAGATGATCTTGTGTAGCAACAAAACAACAAACTAGAAGATGGTGGATGAAAAAATATTAAATGATCAAATAAAAAATCAATCACTTTAGTAAGATTCATGACATTTGAGAACATGATGAATAGCTACAACAACTTGGTCATATTAGCCTGGTCAACAGCAAACAAGAAAAGTTAAAAATGAGAAAGGGTCATGGACAAATGTAGCAAAGAAACCACAGCATTTAAGATGAGCAATGAGAGCTTTGATGGTGAATCATTTGTGGAATTTGATCTTTTTCCCTCTTTAGTGTTCATGCACTCCTTACTAGATAAAAAAAAAGTGTTTATGCACTCCTTAGATTGAAGGGCCTTATAAGTTTATACTTGGTTTTTGCCAGGTAAATAAAAGATTAGGAGTAGGCTCATATGCTTAATACGGACTTTTGGAACAAAAGGAATGAGACAACTTTTCAATGATATTGAGTGATTCGATCAAAGAATTAAATATTTATTTTTATGCTTTGCGAGTTGGGCTAGGATGTGTATAGAGGATCACACTTGTCTAATATCAAGTCTATAGATTGGTGGTTCATCAGTAAGAGGAAGGCATATTTTTCTTGCTAATTGTTGTTTTTAGGACTTTATTTGTTGACATTATTAGCATTAGGTTTCTTGTTTTTAGACCTTTCTAATGCAAGCCCTTTTGCACGAAGAACTATAAGTATATCTTTTTATTATTTCGTGACAAAAATTAAGGTGATTTTTTTTTTTTTTGATAGTAAAAAGAAATGTATTAGGAGAGGAGTTTTTACATACCGGGATATAAGCTATTTTAAAAAAATAAATTCAAGATTAATGGCGTCCAAATAATTCGAAGTAGAGCTTAATCAGACTGCGCGGGAGCAGGCATTGAAAAAATCTTTGATGGCATCAGGAATGACGAGATTCAAATCTTGAGTGTTGTGATGCGGCATTTTGGTTAACATCAAGCGCCCCACTCTTACTGCCAGTTTTATCTAGTTAGTGAGACATAAAAAACCAATAAAGGAATTACTTTTAGCGGTTATTTTTTGTTCATTTGTGTTAATCCTGTGTTTAAGGAGTTCATGAAGGGTGCTTCCATTGTGCATTTTTGGGATATGGAGAGTGGCTCTTAAGGATAGAGATGGTTCTCGTTGTTTCTAAGCAATGTCTTTGTGTTCGCTCGTGAAATTTGATCTTGATGATGGCTACATAGGAATCTCGAATGGTACTTATGATTTTTCGTGATGTTCCTCATGAATGAAATACAATTTTTCTCTAAGTCAGTGCCTGGAAAATGCTACAAAGGTATAGGTCTTACTCTTTGAGAAGGTGTTTTAAGAAAGCAAGTGAGTTAGAGGTTTTCAAACATCATCAAGCAGTAATCCTCATTCTTTCGCATTCTCGGAGGATCATGGATGTGATTATACCTCATATTCTATTACGCAGATGCTAAAATATATTTCGTGAGGCCAATTTTAAGCAAAAATACATAAGTAACTTGTTTGGACCAAAAGAATTAAAATTTTAATCATCTTTTCATTCATAACACCATGACTATGCTCTACAAATATGAAAAATGAATTTCATGGATTTGACCAAATAGAGGAAAAGAGGTTCTTCTTACGTTACTTTTTTAAAAAAATAAAAATTCTTGTGTTTGTGATGGGGGTGGTGACAACAAAATTCACTTAGAATTTGTCAACAAACTCGGTTTTTCATTCAAATTATTATCAATTGATCCATTATGGCTTGCATGCTCTAAATCTTATATTGTTTTGTGATCTAAGAACAAGCCCATTTCTTCTTGTTGCAACTGGTCATACCTTTTTATACATTATGCCCTTCTTGTTGCCTATGTTGCTCGCTCTTCGTATTATTTTGACAAGTTTCCTCATGATTCCAATGTATGTAGCAAACTTCCATTCTTTCCCCCATTATAACTGAGAATAGATTTCATACTTCTTGATTTATCTTGTTCTGTTCATAAAAAAATAATGGTGAGATAATTATACCATACTCCTTCCTAGTTGTCAATGTTGTTTCTTTTTCATATTTTTTTTTATTAACTTTTCTTTGCTCCATGGCAAATTTCGGCTTGTATATCAAAGTAATGTGTAAAGGATGACATGATATATTTATTCGGTGGATGATTTGGTTACACTTAAACTCCTTTTAGAAACTTTTTAAATAGGTCAACTCTAAACCCCATCAGTGGTCCATAAATGTCATCTATTTGTTAGCATTATAGATGCATTTGGTCAAGAATTTTTCTTCCATAATCTCGGGAGTTGTTTCTCGAGATTATTTTTGTAAATATAATTTTAATTTATCCCACTAACTACTATTTAAACAAATAAATATCGATTATCCGGCTATGCAAAATGCAATGATAATAAATTATTCTTGTCTAATCAAAGTGAGATATAATGTAGAGTGCATGATATACATTGTGGGCCCGATCCTACAAGCTTAAGATTTTAGGAAAACATATCTAGCATCAGGAAAGAAATAGTTTGAAGAGGTGATGTCAGCGTGTTTCGTACCTTTTACCGATTGTTTATTTCCTCAATTTATTAAACAGATAAGGAGGCTACTTCATTTCCTCAATTTACTAAGTCCATGTGTAAGCCCAAAGGAGGATACATATGAGGGAGGTGTGAGAGTGCATTAACATGTGGCCCAAACTTGCCAATCTTAAGCTTTTATGGAAATTGGCTGTGTAAAACTCCACAGCAAACAAAAGCAACAAAAAAAGCAAAATAGAAAACTAAGTCAGAAGAATAAAAAAGGCACCCCCATTCTGTGAAGGAACTTCAAAAAGGCTAACAACCCTCAAAGTACTGATTGTGTAAATGTGTATTGCTTTCGTTTAAAACTTTTCATCACTTCCTTTGATTTCATTGACATTTCAAAATATCTTCAATCCCCTGCCGCCTACATCGCTGAAAGTTACATGCTTATCACCTCTCTAGATTTTGATCAAAAACCATCAATGTACCAAATTTTATAGTCTGTTCGTAATGGTGAGATGAATAAATCCAAATCACACACGTGTATCTCATTAGAAATGTATTTGTGGCTTATTCTTTTCCTCAACTTCACTATACTCCATAGTGTATTGTCAAGATAGCCATTTTTCACTGTAGACTTGAGTCTATGTGCCAAAATTTTGGGGTGATTTTGTTCCTTATTGACCAGTAATTGATGAACAGGAACTTCTATGCATAATGCAATAGATTCCATATGCCTGGGTGTGGGTCGATGGCAAAGATTATGATTTCTCGCGCATGGGAAAATGCCACCTTATTCTCATTGGTTTTTGAGGCATATGCTACTTTGGAAGGTTCGGAGGCCGCTTTTTATATATCCCTCCCTGCTTGCCTCAGCCCATTTAGGTGGGTGTTCCCATTTTTTGGTTTTCTTTTATTTTTATAAAGTAAAACTTCATGCAAGTTGAACAAATTAGTCTCATTCTAGATATCATTAATTTGAAAATCAATTTATCATCTGTGGAAGTTAAGACAGAAGATAGCCTATTCGCATGCATGGAATTGCAGGCTTACCTCTGTGTGGGTAATCAATCAAACTTTCTATTATATGCTATATGAGGCATTGCTTCTTCACTTCACTATTAAATATAAGGGATGCTATCATGAAATCCAGAAATCATGGGGAGGAAATTTCACGATGCAACACATTTAGATTTTTTGATCATTCCAATCTGCCTCATAAAATTACTAAACTTTGAACTTACTAATGTTTCTACCCCGAACTTACTTTTCCAGGCAGAGGTTTATTGGTGCCATTAATGGGGTTTTGGTATTTGGGATCATTATTTCTTTTGCCGCTCTTGTGGTAATTCTCATGTACTCTACGATTTTAAGTGTTAATTTGTTGGATATTAATTGGAAAAACCCTTCATTTAGAATGATTTTCTCGCATTGAATAATAGCTTTGATTGATAAGAAATTATCATTCCTTTGACAACGCTTTTATCCTTTGATGGATTTCAATCAACAAAATAAAATACAAATTTGTGAATTTGGTAAATGTGCTCTCTTTGAGTTTCACAAACTGTAGTTGCTTTCACCAATTAGTTACGCCATAAGGACAGATTCAAGCTGTTTATGCTTACGGAAAACGTTCAATGCCGTAAGGAGGATTGACTTCAAAATTTTGTGATAAGTTCAACAATCTTAGAACAAACATAATTAATTGGGAGTTACGTAGTAAACCAAATGGCATAGTAAACTCGGGTATTACATCTGTCTCCGTGTAGGCCTCACAATGTACCCCACGATACTAACAACATTTTACATAATTATGGCTAAAGCAATTGTACAAGGATGTCCAAAAGTCAAGTAAAGCCATTGAACCGGCATAACTTAAGAAGCAGAGTAAGCGCTTGATATTAACCAAATGTCGTTCAGCAAATAACGACTATGATTTGAATTAAATTCAATGCCGCCGTCCCGATGCCGGCTTCGCATTTTTTCAAATGCCATGCCTCGCGCCGACATTGCTCTACTGAATTATTTTGGATCTTCATATTAATTTTATTTTATTTTTTTTAAAATAGCTTATATCCGTACAAAACTCTTAGGAGAGGGCGCTAAAGTTGCGCCCAAGAAAGAGAACAAGCAAGAAGAAACTCACCCCCCAACAAAAAAACCCAAAACAAAAACAGCCCCTCAATCACTTACAACTCACCCAATCAATAAACCCATCTAAGGTCGAGGGACTATTCTCTATAGACAATTTAGTCTCCGACCAAAGCAAAAAGAGAAACAAATATTTTAGTTTTTGTATAGACAAAACATCTTCCTTGAAGACAATTCTATTTCTAGCCTTCCACACTGTCCAAAACAAGCAAAGGAGCTGCTTGCCAAACTTTTCTTTTCTCTCTTTCCAACAAAAGCAGTACCTTTCCAACCCAAATCATATATCCTCATCAGCCTTATATGATCCAATTAACGCCAAAAAGGGGAAAAAGTAACTCCCAAAGCACTCTTGTTTTGCTACAATGGAGAAGAAGATGATCCACTAACTCCTCAGCCTCTTGACAAAGAAAACATCTATTAACAAGAGAATACCCCTCCTTTGAAGCTTATCCAAAGTCAAAATTCTTCCCCAAGCAACTTCCCAAGTGAAAAAACTGATTTTTGGTTGAACGCACGTCCAAACCATTTGCCAAGGGAAGGGTTGTATGGCACTCATCTGAAGAGCCTTGTACATGGACTTGACCGTAAAAACCCCAGCTTTCGTCAACTTCCACCTAACCTCATCAAAGAACTTCCTCCCTCCATATGTACTTTCCCAAGCCCACACAACAACCTTTCTGCTTCCTCTACTTCCCGCCATTGAAAGGCCTTGAGAATATAGGATTCCAACCATCATCACTAGTTGCACCGCCTCCAAGATTCTTTACCCATGCCTCCTTAGAAGGAGCCAAGACAAACAACGAGGGAAAAGAGACCTTTAGAGGGGTATCCCCAAGCCAAATATCCTTCCAGAACTTGATTCCCTGGCCATTACCAACCTCAAAGGACAAAGTGCTACTAACACTCGGCCAGCAACTCAGGATTGCCTTCCAAAAACCCAATCCAAACCCCCCTATCGTATCAAGAGTGCATCAGCCCCCTTCTTGTTCCCATACTTTCCCTAATCACCTCATTCTAAGGCCCTCTCTCTATGGCAAAACCTGAACACCACTTAGAGAGTAACGCCTTATTAAAAACTGGGTAAACAGATCTCACTCCCACACCTCCACTTCTCTTATCCTTACACACAATCTCCCACCTAACAAGACGAGCTTATCCAACTAAACCCGCCCATAAAGTTTCTTTGAATCTCAAGCCAAGTCTCAAGATCGCTGCTTTTAGGAATGTGCAACAACAACAAGAAGTAGGTGGGAAAATTGGACAATATACTCTTAATCAACGTATGACCTCCTTTAGAAATATATTGACTCTTCCACAAGGTCAATCTCTTTCTAAGCCTCTCCTCTACACCATCCCAAAATCTCACAAATTTATAACGAGTGCCCAAAGGTAACAAAAAAATTAAGGTGATAAGAACAATAAGAAACCAAAAGAAAATAGAGAGAGATAGAGAGGGGGGAGAGAGAGAGAAGGGGAGAGAAAAAAGAGAAATTTACAAAAATATTAACAATAAGATTAGAGCAATGCAATATAAGCTATTGTATAAAGATGGATAATGAAAAAGAAATTGTTCATTAACCCATTGGATCGATGAGCATTAGTGAGTGTATTTATCCACAATTGGGTAAAACTAAACTTTTTTGGCTTTTTTTGGGTCTCCTTGTTTTGTTTGCTTTTGCACAATATTATAAAAGGAATTCCCACCACTATAATTTTACTTCTTTTTAGTAATCAACAATAAAAGGAATTATATCAAACAAAGCCTTGGAAATGGCACAACAAAGTACACATGATGCATATAATATTTACTTTCATTAAATTATGTTTTTTATCTAGATGCATTTTTTCTTTTTTAGTCCATAATGGGACTTGAACCAAGAACTCACATAACCCTACCCAGCCCTTACCACTTAAGCCAAACCCTCCTAAGGCCTACTTCTTTTCATTAAATTATGTATTGATCGACGCTTTTAAGCAAAAAAAAGAAGAAGTTTTTAAGGAAATATGCACATTCACATAAACACACAATCAAAAAAAATTTCACATGCATTAACACAAAACAAGTACATGTGACATGAACATGTGTACTTTCAGTCAAAACACCAATATCAACACAATATTACACAAGTGTGGGTGTAAGATTAATGTCTACGCTTATATTGCATTAGGGGATATTTAGCATATGATTGTTTTATATCTTTTTTTTTTTTAAAAAAAATCATGTCTATATTAATATCAAATACTCACTCTTTTCTTATATTTTCTTAAGTTATATCAAATAATGGTATAAAATAAAGTGCCATAAAAGAATAAAAAAATTCTAAATTAATTTCTAACTCTCATAACTTAGTGTATTTTCTCTTAATTCTAAAAAATTAAAGATAAACAAAATAATTACCAACATGAACAACCTAAAATAAATAAAGACGATCATTAACTTAAAAGAATTAGAGATAGATATAATTAATGTAAAAGTGAAACTTTTCATTGAAATTAAAATATGAATTTATTTTATCAACATTTAGTGTGGTATTAGGAAGATTTTATCACTAACAATATGGTTTAATATTTTCTTAAAGATTTTTTATGAACATCATAACAAAATAAAGGGACATATTAAACAGTTCTCATGTATAATTCACTTATAATATGATAATAAAATGATATTTAGCATCTTACAAACTAAAAAACATATAATATGCATTCTCCAACTAAAATTAATTGATGATTTATATTAATCATACCATGCTAAATTTTAATTATTAACTTATTTTTTACTAATGTCATATCAAAGTCCTCGTGACCCTAGGAAGCAATTTTAAACGCCACGGGATACTTCCATTAATAACTAGGACACTGGGGACGACTAAATTTCAAAAACTAGGACAAATACGGCAAGGACACTGACACATAATAAAATAATAAAAATAATTATCCTTAAAAGCAATTTAGATAAATAAAAAAAACAAGTGTTCAAACATTGTTCTTACAAATATGAATTTGCAAATACGATCTTCATTTTGATGAATTTAGAAGAATTTTTCATTTCAACGTCAATATTCATTTTGACATTTTTGGCACTAAATATGAATTTTTGACAACTAAATATGAATATTGTCTTTTTAACACATATTTTTGCTTAATTTGCTTTTTTTTAGACTTTTAAAAAAATATGTTCATCAAATTTTATAATTTTTTGCTTTATCAATATTTTAAAATATCCACCGATATTTTGTCGATATATGATAATGCTAAAGTGAAGAAAATAGCCAAATAAAAGTCACAAGGTTATGGTTTTTTAAGAATTAGGGCTGGATTGTAGTATGCTTTGTGAATGTTAGCCCATAATTTTATAAAAAAAACAAAGAAAAAAACCCATGAAATATGTCTAGTCGTGTCCGAAGCCTTTGACTTCTTCATTTGGTCAACAACACGCCATGGCGTGTCCGACATATCCAACGCATGTCCGTCCGACAATACGTACACGCCTACCTCCATAAGCATGTGCGGTCTCGTGTTTGCTAGCTTCTCAGACTCCATCCTTGAAATCCTTTTCAAGCAAATCCCAATGTCCTACAACTTTGGGATGCAAAGAATCGGGCAGCTGAACACACATACACCCATATCCAAATCCATGTAACATAGAAGCATAGAAATCCACATCAGGACAAAGATAAAGAAGCAATACGTACTTGCCAAGAAGAGCATCCATATCCTCCTCCTCAGCTTGGGTTACAAGTTCTCTTTCAACAGAAACTTTCAAGTCAGTTTCCGTCACCATAGAAGGTATAGGCCCATCATACAGATTTCCTTGAACAGTAACAGTAGGTTTATTGTCCTGTATCATGGGCAAATATAAAGATGAGATTTATAAGGATAATTAAGAAAGAAAATAAATCAAATAAACATAAATGTATAGATTAAGTCCCATTTGGTAAATTTGTTTTTGAAAAGTTTCTATTCTCCAAAGCAAGAAACAGGAAAACACATTTGGTAACTCAAAAGTCAAAACAGAAAACAATTTTTTATTTCTGAAGAACAAATATTTAGTTGTCCTCCGAGGAATGTTTTGAAAAATAATTATACAAATATGGAGAGTTATTAAAAATATAAAGTACTATATGAAAGTTATTTTTAAAATGATATTTAAAATATCCAAGTTCTTAAATAGTCTTTTGTTCTAGAAAACATCAAAGAACAGTATCAAATGTTATCCTTAAAAACTGTTTTTCAAAACTATTCTCAAAAAGTCTTTCAGAACAGAACCCAAGTTTGTCAAATCGAGGACATGAAGAAGACAACTCCCATCTGCATCATTTGAAGACATTTCAGCATAATGAACCAATAATATTAAACATCGGCAAGTGACTTAGAGGCAAAAGTAAGGTTCTTTAAATTTGGCCCTTAATCTCTTATAAAAAAAGGCCTACTTAGGTCTGCACATAGCCTGTGAAACATGGAAGAACCGTTTGCTAGTTAAATTAAGCCTTTACATTCAAACACATAAACTAGGATCAATAGGGACAGTGAACTCCATCAGTTGGATCTTCAAACTGTACATCTTATAGCCCATAACTCAAAAAATTTCATAATTTTCACTCCTGATATGCAGATCACAATTATAAGGTGTCAGGCAAGAGTACTATGGCTATGTTTGGTTTAATACTGCAGTACAGGGATCTTCAGAAAAGGACGGATCTATTATTATATCAGTACAGAGGACAAGAAGCCCTCAACTTTTTGTTCTGGAATGTCAGTATCAGAGAACTCAAGCCCTTTTCAAATCCTTCAACAATTACAAGCAATATGAACTAAGTGAATTTCAGTACTTAAACAGATTTTCATGGCCTAATAAGCCCTTTTATTTTCCCATTTCCACTACTAATAGAGGCAACAAAGGTTTCTGTTGTTTGATCAAAAACATGTTTATTCATCATACTAAATGGTAAATGAAAGAAAAGATGAGCAATGATAGCACTCACTGTCTACAAAAAATTTCATTCATAAGGCAATGCCAACAAGTAACACTAATTGAATTTAGAATAAATCATAGATATGTGGCACATTGAGACAGAAAAGCATATCACGATTTTTAGGGTAGAAGAGTGGTAGATCATAAGCACCTTAGCCCAAAGAGCCATCTCTACAACATCAATACCAACAACTTTGGGAAGACGACCCAATACATCTTTGCAGATATTTAAGATGCAAAGTAGCAGGCGATTCCTACAAAATAATTAACAAGAAGAATTAAAAAGATAGATCAATAACTAAAAAACAAATGCATACACACACACAAACAACAACTTTGGGAAGACAACCCAATAAATCTTTGCAGCTATTTAAGATGCAAAGTAGCAGGTGAGTCCTACAAGATAATAATAAGAAGAATAAAAAAAAGATCAATAAATAAAAAACAAATGCGTACAATTTCTCTTATCTTTAGCATATCTTATTACACATTTAATACATAATACAATACACGATACAAAAATGTAACTATGCGTACACTTCCAACTATCCTTTTTTGATAAGTAAGCAAGCAAAAGTATATTTATAGCAAAAAGAGAGGGACCCAAAGCTTTAGAGGAAGGTTATCAATGGGAAGTTTGGGAGACGTAGGTGGTTGGTGCTCTGTAGGAGCCAGAGGAGCTTTTGGGGACAAGTGTGTGGAGGGAGATTAGAAAGGAAACGAGACACAACCATTCTCACACTATATATTCCCCTGGAATGGCAAGAAGGTTACACTTGGAAGGATGTATGGTGTGGTGATGAGGCTTTATGCCTTTCTTTCCCCTCTCTGTTCTCGTTGGTAGCCAATAAAGGTGTTAGGGTGGCAAATGTGTGGAAGAGATGGGCCAGGGTTCCTAACTTTCTAGATGTTTTAATGACTAAAAGTGGATGAGGTGGTTGGTGCTCTAGAGAGTGTTAGAGGAGCTTTTAGACTAGTGCGTGGAAGGAGATTAGAAAGAAATGGGACATAACCATCTCTCACACTGTATATTCCCTAGGGAATGGCAAAAGGTTACTCTTTTGGAAGGATGTACAGTGTGGTGATGAGGCTTTAAGCCTTTCTTTCCCTTCTTTGTTCTCGTTGGTAGCCAATAAAGATGTCTTGGTGGCAGATGTGTGGGAGGAGGGGGGTTGGTTCCCAACCTTCTTGATGTTTTAATGACTGGAAGTGGATAAGACCGTAAGTCTTTTATCGTTATTCAAGATAGCAGAGAATTTTCCAAGCCGTGAAGATTTGATGCTTTTGAAAGAGTCTAGCTACCGGGAATTTCTCGCTAAATGTCTTTATAAGGGCCTGGATTCGCCTCAAGAGTTGTCGCCTCCCGCATCGGGTTTATTTCGGGACTCTAAAGCGGGCTTTTGCTCGGGGAAGCCGCCGATGCAAATTTTAACCTTCGACATGTTAAAGAGATACGAAAGAGTCTTAGCTAATAGATGTTTTCTTTGTGAGGAGGAGGAGACGGTTGATCATTTGTTATTGCACTGTTCAAAAGCCAGACTATTGTGGGATTTACTTCTAGCTATTGTTGGGGTGAATTTGGTCTTCCTCTTGATAGTTAGAGAAGCTCTTCTTCGAGCAGTCCTTTCGCGGAAAAACGAAAAAAAGCTCGATGGCAGCCCCCTCGTGGATCTGGGACAACTGAAATGAACAACATTGTATTTTACAAATGTGCTTTTTCAAGAGAGTTGTTGAAATCTTCTTTTCTTTATAATTTGTGGTCTTGAAATATTTCAGATATTATGGATGTGCCTAGTTCTCTCGACACATATTTTTTTACTTGGATTGAATGTAGAATGTAGATGAGGGCCTGCTTATTTGCATAGTGTGGGTCATGAGTTTTTTTGTCCCTTTTAACCCCTTAGATCCCTGCATTGAATACCCTAGTATACTTGTGGGCTTTCCCAAGCTTTTTTATGAATATATTTTGCCTTTTACCCATCAAAAAGAGGGGCCCAAAAGGCAAACTAAAAGCATACAAGAAGTACAACACTCTCAATTATTTTTCTCATCATTTATGAAAATTAAAAGAGTTATTATGTTAATTAAGCTAAGTGCTCTTACTCTTTTTTATTGTAAATGTCATGTTGAAAGTCAAGTTTCTTTTTTTTTTCCAAATAACTAAGGAACCCCACATTGCCAAGCCTTTTGGGACTCTCCATGAGTGATCCAAACCTTAGGAATCTGGATCACACTACAACAACTAGCATTGGAGCAAAATTAGACATTTAACCGCTGATAAGATTTTGAACCTAGGACCTCGCACATCCCAGAATTCGCCCAAACCAATTAGGCCACCCTGACAGGCTAAAGTAAATTTATCGTTTATTCCAAGTCATAAAGCAAGGAATTATCTTTTTTTTCCTTTTTTTTTTTTTTTGTTAATCAATATTCAATCTTGGAATTTCAACTATCATAGCGTATCGTGCACGCGGTCCTCGAGAACCCGAATCAACCGAAAAAACCGAACTCGAAAAATATCCAAACCAATATATCCGCTGGACCGCTTGACTTTTATCCGAACCGAATTGGTCCGGAAAATTTTTAATGGAGCGTATGGAGAACACGAACTTCTCCAAAACCGGTAACCGAACCGAACTCGGTCCCGAATCGACTTCCAACCGCAAGAATCGGAAACCGCACCGATAATTTACTAAAATTTTATATATATATAGTATATATATATATATATATATATATATATATATATATAATAATAATAATAATAAAGTTTAAAATTATTTGTTATAAATGAAATTTAATATTATTTTGATAATTAATTATATAGTAATTGAACAACAATAATTACTACTTAATGTATATATATATATATATATATATATATATATATATATATATATATATATATATATATATATATCATATTTGTGTCATTTGTGGTGTATATAAATGTCTAATAATATAATATAAAATTTTTAGAATATTATAAATATAACCTTTTATAGTAAAATTGCTAGTTATGTTCAAATTATTTTTAATATGAATATTGAAATAAAACTTAAAAGTGTAATTTAATTAAAATTTTAATATTATTATAGCTAATATTTTAACCTATAAACTTCAAGGTTACTTAAATACTAAATATCAAGGTTACTTAATTATTAAATTAAGTAAATACTTACTCTAAATAATTTATAATCATATAATACTCTAATTTAGTGTTAAATGTATTATAATTTGTATTATTAGTCATTGCAAAACTACGTAGTTTTAACATAAAACGGCGTAGTTTTGATAAAACACAAAAACTACATCGTTTTATATTAAACGACGTAGTTTTAATATCAAAAACTAAAGAACCTAACCATTTAAGTCTAAAAATTAAAAACTCACACACTTTCTTATTTATCCCAAAGGCTAAAACACCATTTCCTCTAAAAACTACGCAGCCTCGCCTCCCCCGCGCCTTGATTCCGCCGCCCTCCCCATTATTTCCTTCCTCATCCGCTCATCTCGATCCACTCACGCATTACCGCATCACTCTGAGAAGCTTCGTGATCACGCTAGAGAAGCCGCATCACGTGTGAGAACCTTAAATGATTTGTTAAACCGGTTTTCTTAAATTGTCTTCGGGCCATTTTTGCTTTGTTTTTATTGAACTTATGAGGGTGTGTATTGACGGTTGACTTTGCTTTTTTCTCTTTCCTTTCTTTTCTTCTGCCTCAGGCTTCACGTGACAATGACTTTACCGAGGTGAAGATTTTCTTTTCTAGCATAAAATTACCATTAAATTTAAGTAATAGTTAGAAAGGTGTAGTAAATTAATTTGAGTTCAATTTAATTCATATAAATTTTCCAAAATTTCCATTTCTCCTGGTCCGAATTGGTCCGAATTGATTTCCATTGCTTCATCTGTCTCCTCGAATTGTCTAAAATTCTGAGCAATTCGGAGCGGAGAATTAGTTTTGAAATTCTCCGGTTTAGTTCGGGTCCTGAGAATACTCTATTCTCCGACTTGTTCGAACCGTGCACAAATTTCTAATCATAGCCGTATTCGATTAAGAGATGCAGAATTGACTAGACTTCTCTCTCTTCCCTTGGTCATGTGTAGTTATCGCCTCCTTTACAGGATTTGTTTATTGGCAAGATTTGAACCCAGGACCTCACACATCCCATAATTCGCCCTAACCAATTAGGCCACCCTGACGGACTGATGTAAATTTAAGTCATAAGGCAAGGAATCATCTTCTTTTTTTTTTTTTTTTGTTAATCAATAGTCTATCTTGGAATTTCAACTATCATAGGTGCATCTCTGATTAAGAGATGCGGGAATTGACTAGGCTTATCTCTTCCCTGGGTCATGTGTAGCTATTGCCCTCCTTTACAAATGAAAGGATTTGCTTACTGACATCTTCAAGACTTCTCAATGTTAGCTTTATTTTACAAAGCTCTTTCAATTACCCTAAGTCTCCTATCTTCACTCGCTTCCTACTAACTTAATTTGTAACTCAAAAGCTCAACCTAAGTATAAAATTTTTGCTTGGCTTAGCGGTTAATCAAGGTTAATGCCAATGACACACTTAACTAAGGAAGCTTTACAAAAGCTCTCTCGGTTGTCATTGTGTTATGCCGAATGATGATGAAGAAATCAACCATCCCTTTCTTCATTGTCCCACCACACTAGCACTTTAGCAAAGATTGTTTCACCTGCCCAATTTGGACTGGATTCCTCAAAGAAGCATAGCAAAAATGATGTTTATATCCTTTTGGGCTTTGGAAAAGTTTCAAAAAGGGAAGATTTTCAGGACAAGTGGTTTATATTAACTCCTTGGTATTGGTATGATTATATATGGTTAGAGAGAAATGCCAGGATTACCGAGTAGACAAAGACAGGATGCCATGGGAATTAATTACTTCTTTCTCCCTACGATCTCAAATCACCAAAGCCATTTTGGTAAATATCTCTTTTATTTATTTAATCACCTTGATCGAAGTGTATACTTCGCATACAAGTCATAGAAGAAAGTTGAGATAAAGTCGTCCCCCATTCCAATAGTCTCAAGAAAGTTAATTATGATGGACATGTCTTTAGGTAACACCAAACAAATAGTATATCGAGATGATTAGAGATCGCCTTAGTGTAATTCCTCAAGAGCTTTACCTATGCAAGCATTCGCGAAAACACTTAAAGTCTTTTCATCCCACCTGAGAAGATTCTACTACTCAGTTATATTTTGGGTCATGAATAAGTAATAGAGGTCTTATGCTTGATAATTAGATGCAATAAATCTTAGATGTTGTCAATAAGGTGGGTTGCTCCCTTTTTTGCATTCCCCGTTTAGCCAACCAAGTCACAAACGATTAGCCAAAAAATGAGTTATGCATTTGATCTCCTTTTTGGGGAACTTTCTTCTTTATGGAGTGTGCTATATTCTTTGTAAATCCTTCCTTTAGCGAGGCTTGAACTTGCTTACTTTTATAAACTTTTGTACATCCTCGAAGGATTATTGTCCTTCTTACTCATATTTTAAAGATAAAACAAAGACAGTTGTTTCTATTCAAAAACAGTTTTAAGTCTACCGTTCAACAAATATTAGCAATTATTTTATTTGAATGTCAACATTGAAATGCCAGATGATGATTATTGAATGAAAATTTGTATTTTATATACTGAAGGTCTTTTTTTGATTTCTTTCTGCCGGAAGGATATAATGATGAACATAAAAGGTTGGAATTTTATATATCACACATAAAAACATGTATATGAATAGGACATACAAAGAAATAAGGTTGTTGTAGGGGGAGATGGTGGAGCGGACAGATTGGCTTCTCAATTTAAATACAAGGAATTCCGCGAAAAGACCAGATCCTGTAATAGCTAAATATTTGTCTAGGCATGGCCCACATGACCTTGTTCTTTTTTCATTTGGCGAAGCCGAGAGGAAGTATGGAGGAAGATTCTCTAGCCATAAATATAATTATGAGAAGAGAAGACAACAAATAATAGATTTAGTATTTTCAAAGATACCAAAAGAACCAAACAAATGACATCTTAACTAATTTTATAGGACAAAAAAATGTTATTGAATCTTTTTGGCAATTTCTAGGTCAAGTAATCTGAGACTTTTTTGAAACCCTTGTTAGGATGCTCAGGGATGCAACGTGGATGGTGATCATCACGTTGTTTTTTTTTCTTTGATCGATGTTATTTTTATATTGACTAAAAAGAGAGACTATACAAGACGTATACAAGAGAAACCACAAAGGGCCAACAAAAAAGAGGCAAAGAGAAAGAAGAGCAAAACAAACCATCCCAAAAAAAAAAAAAAAACCATGTCCTAGGCATAGCCATAGAACCTATACAAGAAAGAATTCAAAATCAATATCCGCGGAATAAACCCAAAATTTCACTAAACAAAGAATGATAACTAAAGTCTTAGTCTTAGCGGGAAAAAGTAGTTTCTTCAAAATAATTTTGTTCCTCTTCCGTGAGCAGTCTTAATAAAAGCATAGCAGCCTCTCCAAAATACCCAAGCCTAACTGGGAAGTGCATCCAACTTTGGATTAGGTCTTTAGCCAGAAAAGGGCAAGTCCAGACAATACCAAAGGCAGAAAAAAAATCAATCCACTGTCTACATATTGCTTGGTAGTGGATTAGAATATGCTCCAACTCTTTTCCTCCTTTCACAAAAGAGCATTACATGTCGCTAAAATGAAAACCCCTGCTTTTTCTGCTGTTGAGGTAAAGAACCTTACCCCACCACACATCCAGTAAAAACCAACTTTAGAAGGGATATACCGGTTCCATAACATTTTATGGACTTCATGTGGAGAAACCTTCCTGAATGTATTGAAGTGTTTTTAAACCATAAAGGACTCGACACATCCCTTCCAAACCAGATTATCCTTTTCCAAAGGGGAAATTTTAAAGTTTCTAGTCGCTTCAATGAACTCCTGAATAGCTTCCAACTCCCAATCATTAAAAGACCTCATAAACTTTGGATCCCAAGCTCCTCCACCATCTTCCCTCACCCAAATCCTCAAAGAACCTTGCCCCTAAACCTTTGGGCCATGCTATATAGGTCAAGGAGATCACATAAAGGTTGTCTTCCATACCAAATGCGTCTTTCCATAATCTGATTTTCCTTACCGGTCCCCCGCTGGGAAACACGCCTTTCTAAGCTTAATCGCCTTTTGCAATAGATCAAAGACCAACTCCATAGCTTCCTCTAGGGTAAGGAGTGAACCAACCCCCATTCTGAGAGCCATACTTAGTATTAATACACGATCTCCAAATAGAGTTATCCTCCACTGCAAACCTCCAAACCCACTTTCCCAATAAAGCTCTATTTAGGAGGTCAAGCCTTCTGATCCCCAAACCACCCTTTTCCTTTCCCTGGCTTACGGAGTTCCAACTTACTAGGTGGATTTTTCTAACTATAGAGCCTCCTCCCCAGAGAAAATCTCTTTGCATTTTCTCCAACTGTTACACTTTCAATCCCAAAAGTGGATGCAGGTAGCATAAAAAGTTAGCTGACAATGTGCTTCGGGACAGCGTATGTCTTCCCTTTCGAGATATATACTGCCTTCAAGAAGCAAGTTCTTCTAAATTTCTCTCAATCCTCCCACACCCTTGACGACCAACTTAGAGTCGGGCAGCCTCAAGGTAAGAGGAGGGACCGTGGGAGGGATCCTACTCTACACCCCACCTCACTTGCCATTATCAAATTCTCCACTCACCCACTCGGCAAACGGGCATCCTTATCCAAAGGATTCTCACCCTCGGAGGTTTCTCCTTCCAGCACAAGAAGATCCAAATTCTTAGATACAACATTTCATCCCTTGAATCTTTGCAAAAACCAAAGTATCATCGGCGAACAATAAGTGGATATGCTCAAAGACATCACCAAACCGGTTCCTAAAGTTATAACCTCAAAGATAGCCTCCCTCGTAGCTTTATCAATCAAGATAGAGAATACCTCCCTCCCCATGACAAAGAGATAAGGGGATAACGGATCTCTTTGCTGTAAACCCCTTTAGCTTTTGAAGAACCTTGCTGGACTACCGTTGATAATCACCGAAAAAGAGGCTATGGAAATGCACCACTGAATCCACCCTATCCACTTACTACCAAAGCCCATCTCCCAGCATCGTTAGGAAGAAACTTCCACTGCTTGTCATAAGCTTTCTCAACATCTAATTTACAAAGGATTCCTTTTTCCTTCCTCCTCGTCATTGAATCAATCGCTTCATTTGCTAATAGAGAGGCATCCAAGATTTGCCTGCCTTCACAAAGGCATTTTGGGGTTTGTTGACCAACCTAGCCATCACGCTGTTGAACTATTTTTAGATAGCCTTATATGTGAATGGGTAAGTGATGAGTATCCAATATACTCATTTCATCCCTATATTTTAGGTAGTTTCGTCCCTGTATTATACTCATTTCTTGAGGCAAATGAGCAACATGAAGTGAAAAGGCGCTGAATTGGAGCAAGAATAGGAGAAAATCAAGAGTCTTACTTTACACTTCATCGCAATGTCACCATGCACTCACATCGCGACATGCGAGCCACGACATTGCGATGTGGCCGAGATTTGAAGTTAAGAAACCCCGCACGTTGTGATGTTTCATTTTGCGACCAAGCTTCCTTCAATCCCAACTAGCTCCAGAAGAAGTGAAAGATCACCGATTTAAAGAGAAGACGATTAGGCAATGTGAGTAAGGCAGTTAGGGACTAGAATAAGCCCTGTGGTTTCTAACCCTGGGGGGTGGCACAAAACTCTCTGGGAAGAAGGAGGATCAAGAAGAGTGAAGAGGATCATTTCCTGTTTTTCTTTTTACTCTATGGTCAGACTTTCACATTATGAACCGATTTAATTTTCAGAGTTTTAAATGTAGTTTAGTTATGATTTATGCATTTGGGATTTCATTTACTTATTTGATATTGAGATCTCATTTCTATTAAATGTTCTAGTCTATTCTTCATGTTTGTTGATGATAATCATCAAGTTCATAATTTGTGATTCAATTCAAGCATTCAAAAGAGAGAGTTGAATTTGAATTCTATGATTATAACATCATAATTCATCATCGACAAGCAGATTCATGGGCTTTGTGTGTGGTAATTAGGGCTTCTGTTTATTATGCCTAGCTCTGTGGTTGAGCAGAGATGCAAAATACCTAAAAACCTCAGAGTAGATGGTGTGTCATCGAGAGGATTTACATATGGGCCAATGTGGCTTACCATTAATAGGTGATTAGAATGTTAATTGTGGGAATATAAATCGTCTAAACGCGATAAGGATTAATTAAATGAAATCTAAACTCAACCTTTTCCATCTTTATTTCACCCATTTGCTTGTTAGTTTAGGATTTCAATTTGTTAATTGTTTTCCTTTTCATTTTCATCTTAATTCCATCATCCATATAAAGCTAGGACCATTCTAATTTCAATATTTGGTAACCTAATCCTCGTGAGAACGATACTATCTTACTTTCTATAGTACTTGATGCGACGCGTGCACTTGCGCACATAGGCATACTATTTTATATACACGCTACGCGCCTATTAGTAAGTCTCATTGTGGCCTATCATGTTCAGTTGTTTGCTGCCATTTTCTTGGATCTATTTGTAACCACCAGTGTACATTAGATGCGCCTCCATTGTTAAGCCTTGTTTTATTAATATATATATATATATATATATATATTGTAAATCCACTGGTGCATTAGATATCACTGAGCCTTGTTCTACTTTAATAAATTATATATATAGGTAAACATGACTAGTTTGAATTCAGAACTAAAATCATATCTCGATAGTTGAACTAAAATCATGCAAAAATTTTTTTTAAAAGTTTATTTAGTGAACTAATATATTGAACTCTACATATCTCAATTGACTCTTTTAAAACTCTACCCCATGGTTTCATATGATATTAATACAATTCTTAACTCTTTAAATCTTACCATCTCTCATGAAATTGGTTATATATTACTCTGGTACTTTATGCTTTCAATAAAATACATACAGTATATTAATAAAATATATAGATATATATATAGAAATGTTGTCCCTATAGGCCAAATCTAGAATCTCTCCTACAACCCACCTCATCACTTTACCACTTTAGTTAGTCAAAGGGGCTTACTTCCTATATATATATATATATATATATATATATATATATATATATATGATGCATATATGTATATATACTTTAAAAAATGATAACTCGATAGGTTTGACAAGTTAAAAACTATGTTGATACTGGTCATCATTATTACGATTGTCCATTGAGGTGGTTTTCACACTCTGGGGCTTCCCGAGATTATCAACCTATACAACATTCAATCAACAGTGCAAAAGGTAAAAGAATATAATGTAGGAAACCACAATTCCAAGCGAATCTCAACAGGAAAATTGAATTCATTTTTCCCAAGAGCTGAAATATTTTATCCTTATTTTTATACAATCAACCGTTGTTTGAACCATTAAAACCTATATGGTATGCAGTGTTTTTCTAAGGGTAAATGGGCGCAGCATTACCAAAGATAAACTGACACCCACTAGGATCATTGGTTATAACTCCAATCTCGGGAGAGATGCTTTAACTTGTACAGCTTTAGTTGTGCCGCACATGCAAACAATTTTATGAAAATATCGTAAATAAAACACAATTTTCAAGCAATTCATACACCTCAAGGAAAACAAAATAAACACTATACATATCTTTTGAGCATGCTTTTTCGCTTATTTTCTTTCTTTTTCTTTCCAAATTTTTAGAGTGTTTTCTTTATATTTTGTGCTTTTCCCAGATGATATGTGAAATGAGAGAAGAAAATAATTTTTTTATTATTGAATGATAATCATATAGTATGGAGGCACCTATATATATACAAAATAATGGAACAAAAAGAAAACAAAATAAAGTGTAAAAAGGAGGATAATGTACAAAAAAGGTAGGAGATTAACCAAATAATATCTAAAGAATATTCATTGATTCTCAACACTCCCTCGTCGTGTGGAGTGACATAGTCAACGAACTGTGCTCGTTACAAATGTCCTTAATTCTAGGACCTCTGATAGATTGGTGAACACTTTTGCTAGTTGGTCACCCAAATGACAAAAACAAGTAATGATGCGATCTTCTCTCCGGGAGTGAAATTATAACCACCCAATATGTTTGGTCATCTCATGAAAAACTGAGTTGGATGCAATGTGGAGAGCAGCTTGATTACACTTATTACCTCCATTTGTTCATCATTCCCAAATCTTAGCTCCTGAAGAAAATGTCGTAACCATATGAGCTCACCTGCCGCCAAAGTCATAGCTCATTATTCTTCTTCGCACTCGACCGTTACTAAACATCCCCATTTTACTTCCACGATACTATGTGATTCACCAATAAATACACAACACCCAAAAGTGTGAGCTGCCTATCCGCCAGAACCTACAAAGTCCCCCGTAGATCACAATATTCGACATAACTGGTGTAGCATAACACCCCTTGCTGTGTTCCCTTAATATAACGAAGACATGAATTCACAGCGATTTAAATTCGCACTCATGAGATAGTAAGAACTGCTAACAACACATCCCCGGTATTTGTAGAGATAAAGGATTCGCTCTTTCTTTTACCTTTGTATTTTAGAGATAGTGATTGGCTCTTTTCGGCCTTTTGTATTTTATACACATCCTGTGCTGATGCGACCATGAAGAAGCAAGATCATCAAGAAGTTAAAGAAATTAATCAATCAAAAGGAGCAACAACTGATATGAATAAATATACACGCAAACACAAAGCTTCAGCCCAGATTGAATTGGTAATGCGCAACCACAAGAAAACAACTAGTGAAGGCTGGATATTCATCCGTGTGGCATTAATCATAATAGCAAGCCTAACAAAAATCAAACAGACCATGCCATTCCGGATCATGTATTGTTTAATATGCAAAATGAAAAGGACAATACAGGAGAGATACATTAGACCAAGGTACAACAGGGGTATGATTATAAAAATTTCATGGCGTAAGCATGGATAAGCTCATCCATCCCAGATGGACATTCTTTAACTCGGCAAACCATATGAGAATCTTTGCCAAGCATTGGATTTTTCTATATCACTTACCAAAGATTAGTTCCAGCATCACTTTTGAGTTTTGAAGGTCTAAGAGGTACATAAGGGATTCCAATAAAATAAAAAATCAATATTAAGCTACTAGAGTCTTAGCATTTCTTTTTCTCCCCAAAATCCTAAATTTTGGAGCACAAAGATCAACTAGCAAATCACGATGCTTCCCTCTTTTAAACTTTCTTATCACTAAACTACCCCTCTCTCAAAGTTTGTAAATGCATTAAGGTTTGGGAGCTGTCTCTTACTCCTTCATATAGTTGTTTTCTCGATGTTTCACCTACAAATAGTAATAATAAGAAAAATGATCACTCGAGGTATTATTTAGATGCACCTCTTGTTTTCCATTTTAATAACAAAACAGCAACTTTGTATAAAACACAAAAAGCTTTTTGAGAACTACCCTAAAACAATAATAACTTCTAAAATCCATTGAAATTGTATCACCTTAAATTGTAAAAAAATTTAAAACAATTTTTAAAGACATAAGGAAAACATTATATTTTATATACGAAGTACTATATTTTATAAAGAATTTAACTACCATTTTTCCTCTTTAAAAAATAGGAAGTGAATCTAAACAAGCACTAATTTGGGTTTTCTTAATTATAAATGTACCATGATTTGGACTCGCTCCACAACACATATCATTAAAGTTAGTAAGATTTTCTGCAAGTCTCGAGGAAAATAGATGAGATTTGAATCGCAAGAGCAATTCGTATCTTATAATAAAGGGCTATTACTAAATGAAAAGACTAAGGCAAAACTGAAATTTGTAGATTCTTTAACTAAATATAAAAATCAAATAAAGCAATACCTCAAGAACCCCTCCAAAGAGAATATTTTAAGATCAAGAAAGCTTTTAACTACGAGAGCCTGCTTGTCGCATGTAAAACCACAAAAATTTACCAAGATAAACAAACGCATGTAACAAAGCCATCATAGGAATTATTCTACATTGTTCTAGATTAAAAGAAGAAGAACAAAATCACCATCATCACCATATTTTATGTCATAACTTAAAAAGGACTTTTACATTTATCATGGGAACATTAGCCTTAGTGGAGGAAAAAAAATTTATGGAAGTATATCACATTACATTAGAGCAAACAACAGGAAATGCCTTCACTGGTGATATCAAAACTTTTGAGTGTCATATTTGTATTTTGTGAACCACCTAAGAATACTTAAGAATTGAGGTAATACACATGGAATAAAACCCGCTTTTAAAGGTAAACATGATAAACCTGAATATTCCTCAAATAAGAATCAAAACAATCAATTTTTAAATTTAAAACCCTATCAGATAATATTAGGATTCTTCGTTCTCCGAAGACCACACCTATTAATCAAAGTGCAAAAGTCATGAAACCTAGCATACCCTTATGCATGTGATGAGCTTACGCGCACTCAAAAAATCAACCTCCAAACCATGAAATATTTAGTAAAACCAAATTCAATTTTGTCAATTAAGGGAAAATCCTCGAGCGGAACCATGGTATCTCAATTCCATTTAAGCTAGAAATATTGCTATTTCAGGGCATCAATTTGATGTTGGCCACAATAGTTCTATTATCTACAATCAAATTCATTTTTTTCAACTTACATTCAATTTTTTCTTTTTTTTTTTGATCGGTAAAAAGCAATATTTATATAAATGAAAGAATAGCACAAAGGACCCAAAGAGTACACAAGAGGAGTACAAGGGAACACTAACACACTCTCACCTAAACCCCATCCAAGCCAAAAACCCCACCAAAGAATTTGAGTTATCCACACTGTACACCTTAGCCCACCCCCACAAGGTAAACAGAAAGAAAGATTTCATCCTCTGAGCCAAGGGGGCCTCATTTTCAAAAACCACCATGTTCCTTTCCAACCACAGCGTCCAAAATAAACAAAGAGGAGCCGCCATCCATACTCCCTTTTTTTGCCGACACTAACGCTTTGTCAAGCAAGGAGAAGTTGCCGAACCGTACGGGGGAACACCCAATTAGCTTCAGTAATTGCCAAAAGAAGATCCCATAACATCCTGGCTCTCGCACAATGGATAAGCAAGTGGTCTATTGTTACCTCATACTCTTCACATAAAAAACACCTATTTACTAAGGGAATCCCTCTCCTCTTCGCCTTGATCCCAATCAGCACCTTACCCCGTAAAAGCTTCCCAGCGAAAAACCCAATTTTCAGGGGGAACGATCGTTCCAAATGGATCTACTAGGGAAATCTAAAGGAGGAGAAAACATCAGCTTACGATACATATGTCTAACCGAAACCATCGCATCAGATTCCTTTAGCAGCCAGACGATCCTTCGCTACGCACTCCAATCTTCATAGAAGAAAAAAGAAAGAACCTTTCCACCTCTTCCATCTCCCAGTCATTGAAAGGTCTAAGAAAGACTGGAGACCAAACCCCAACCTCCTCTGACGAATCCCAAACATCTGCTACCCTCGCGTCCTTATGAGCGCTGTCATCAGTGGGAAGGCTTGCTCTCAAAGACCGTCTCGTCGCACCAAGGATCCTTCCAAAACTCTTAAATTTCCTCTACCATTTCTCAAAGGGAGGAAATAGCATTTTCGAGAGAAGGTAAGCCATTCTTTTCTCGACGCCTTTCCATAAGCCGCATTTCATAACCGCCCCGATGTCTCTAGTATACCAACCCCCCCAAATTTCTCTCCAAACTTGGTACTCGATCACCTCAATCTCCAAAGAGAATCCTCTCATTAGCAAACCCGCCAACACCACTTTACACAACAGTTGCTTGGTTCATCACTCTGAAAGGCCTCTCACCCTAACCCCCTCTACTCTTCTAGGCAAACAGTTTTCCAGTTGACCAGGTGTGGTTTACGATCAAGATTCCCTCCACCCCAAAGAAAGTCTCTCTGAATCTTCTCCAGTCTAGCACAAACCATCTTTGGCATTCTAAACAAGGAGAGGAAGTAAATGGGGAGGCTAGGACAAAAATTCCTCGATCAAGTGCGTAGCCTCCGCCAGATATATTTGCCTTTCCGCGAGGACACTTTTTCTAAATCTTTCTTCAATAGAACTTAATCCCCCAAGGAATCGTGGGAGCTCCTGCAGGGAGCACCTTAAGTACAGTGGGAGGGACCCAACCCTACAAACTGCCTCACCGCTAGCGACTCCAATATCATTCACCCTTCCTGCAGGAATAACTTTCTACTTTGTTAGCGCGACTCTTCAATCCCTAAAAGGCTTCGAACCACATTAACGTCCAACTTAAGCACATCAACTGCTCTGATTTGGCTTCACAAAAAACAATAGTATCATCAGCATATAAAAGGTGGGAGATGACCATCTCCCCACCCTCACTATTCCCCAATCTGCACCCAGAAATAAAATTGTCTTCCACCGCCGCGAAGCGTACAACTCAAGACTTCCATACCGACAACAAAAGATATGGCGATGTGAGGATCCCCTTGTCTCGCACTTCTGAACTCCGAAAGAAACCACAGAGAACCATTAAACATGACGCAGAACGGTCGTGGAAATGCACCACAACGAATCCACCTAATCCATTTCGCCCAAACCCCATTCTCTCGAGCCGCCCTCAAGTGTAAGAAAGTCCCACCCGATGTGATCATAAAGCCTTTTCAATGTCCAACTACACATAAGCCCTTCTTTCCTTTCAGCACCGAGTCCACAACCTCATTTGCTATCAACGCCGCATCCGTAATTTGCCTCCTTCTACAAACGCATTCCGAGACTGAAATAATCACCCCATAACCCTTTAATTTCGTTTAACACTTTCGATAAAATTTTATAGAGACTACCCACTAAACTGATTGGTCTCAAGTCCTTCAGATCCTCAACAGTACTACCCTTGGGCACCAGGACTAAGAAAGTAGCATTAAGACTTTTTACAAACTGCTCATTTTGGAAGAAATCTCTAAAAAAGCCCATAACCTCCTCTTTCACAAAATCCCAACTAAAAGACCAGAAAGCTATTGGAAAACCATCAGGTCCTGGAGCTTTATCATCGTTGGGCCTGTAGACAAACATGACTTCCTCCTCTCGGAACATTTTTCCTCACCAAGTGCATCATTTCGCGCCAATCAAATTGAGGTGGGTGGCCTGGGTGAGGCTGCACCAATTGCTCGAGGCCGAGAGGAGACTTTGAAAGCACCAACCGCACCATCTCTAACCCCACCTCCCAACCGCCTTCTCCCATTGATGTTGATGCTACTAATGGATTTCCTCCTTCTATGAGAATTGGCCATTCTATGAAAAAACCCCGTGTTTCTGTCCCCTTCTTTCAGCCAAATCTCTCTGGACTTCTGTCTCCAAGAGACCTCTTCCAAATCCACCCACTCCTTAAAATCCTCTCTAGCCTTTTCCCTCTTCTTTGCTTCTTCCAAGGACAACACCTTTTCCTTTTCCACATCATCCCATAAAGAAATCCTATTTAAAGCCTTTTTTTTCTTTTTATCCACTCTACCAAAAACCTCTATATTCCAGGCCTTCAAAATTCCTTTCAGAGCCTTTAATTCGGGGCTAGAATAAACCGTAGGGAGCTTAAAATGCAGACTTTGCCACCAGTCTCTAAGGATATCCTTGAAGCCTGCAAACTTCAACCACATATTCTCAAACCGGAAGGGAGAAGGCCCGGATTTAATCCCATCACTGTCTAGCATCACATGACAAAGTGGTCGTACATCGGGTCTCGGAGAGTACTTGAGTCACGCTGCAAACCGATTTTCCCAACCGCAAATACCAAAAACTGGGCCCAGCGGACATCCGCTGGTTATTGAGGCCACCCCTCCAGGTGAAAGGACCCCCTTGCAAAGGAAGATCTCTTAGCCCCAACTCATTAAGAACTTCATTAAAACTCCTCATAGAGTGCGAAAGCCGACAACCGGATTATCGGGAAAGAACCATATCGGTCACCCCAACGCACACTGGGCGCCTCCCACAAACCCTTCCACGCACTGCCCTTCCTAAAACAAGCTCAGACTCTTAACCTGACCATACCCCTCGTGGAAGGCCCAAAGAAAACCATCCTCCACATTTTTAAACATGCAAGTAACTGAAAAATAGCCTAATTCGGCCTCCACTAATTCCAATTTTCTCGTATCCCAAAACACTAAAATACCTCCCGCTCGAACCCCTCACCGACAGCCTCCAATCACCAAATTCTACCCACCCCAAAACTGCGAGCGTCCGCCGAAGATAAATTTTGAAGTTCGTTTCTTACAGCGTAAACCAAGTCCACCCTCTCGAGACCTACTACTTAATAACGTTTCTTTTGTTCGTGTTATTTCATGACCTCTAACATTCCACGAGACAAATTTTAACTTCATTTCAACTTTAGCAAAATTCCCCTTTGTTCTTCCTAATTTAATTTGACCCTTTCCATTGTAGTTTATTGTACATCCTGTAATTTTCCTCAACTCCCTCTCACATCTGGCTCTCGCAGTGGTCCCCCTTCCTTTTATCACCATGTCATTAATTAATCCATTTTCGCAAAGAACTCCACAATTTTCTCTTCAAAGCCCCGCCGGCTAGACCTTCCTAAAAATTCACTTAAATTTAATAAGACAAATTTATCTTCTCCTGTATTATATCCCTTGAACTCGAGTTTCACTACGCAGCTCCTCACCAGGACCCGAAATACTCGTTTGCTCCTTCAGGAACCTCGGCTAACCCGTTCCCACTCTCTACCGGTCAGCCAACACCACCCTCAATCTGCCCATCTCCCAAGTCCTCATGCTCATGGACTCCCCTCAAGCCCGAAGAGCCCCTGAGAAGAGGCCGTCAAAACAGAGAAATGCTAAGGAGAAAATCATTCGAGGACGCAGCTACGACCCGAACCTTCGCGAGGATTCAAGAGCTCGTGGTCACTCCCTGAGCACCTATTTTCTGCTTCCACTAGAGCCAAAGAACGAGCAGCTGGACAACCCTCTTCTCCCTGACCTTGGTGCAGAAAACCCATTAAAGGGCAGATAGAAGACCCCGCCCCCAGCCCTTTTTCCCACCAGCTCTCAAACCCAGAAGTTCCCCTCAGGCATATTTTGTCTTCCTGGGCATTCAGCAAGGAATCCCGAGCACAAATCCAAGCCGAGCACAATTATCTCGTAATGTTTATGAGATGGTATGATCACTCCATCAAAAGATCTCGAATTTGCAAACATAAAAGGTACAAACAAAGATAACACATCAGGGTTTGAAGGTGAAAAACCGCATCAACACGTCGACAATGAATGGTCCTGGGTGTTCGGTTCATTGTGAACTTTCAAACGACGCTAAGAGGATCATATATGTCGTAAATAAATAAATGAGAATTCCTTTGAATTGTTAAACAATATTTGAAAAATGGACAGTTACATACTTGAAAGAGCAAGAACCCTAGGTTTGGCCATATTGCGACCCAATTTGCCAGATTTGCCCCAGATCCCGCGGCTCTTGGCAACACGGATCGTCATGACGACCTTCTGCTTGGTGCCCTCGATGGCTGCCTCGCAAGCTCGCCTGAGCTCCTCGTCATCGGCGCTCGATTTCGCCATTGCAGCGTCTCCGCTCCGACAGATCTGCCAACCCTGAAACGTCAATGTGAGCCAATAAAGTAGTTCTCACATTGAACTACTTTTTGGTAACCATTTTTTGAGTTCTAATGGATTCCCATTTTAGTTTCTTGATAACCCTTTTTGAGATCTAATGGATTCCCATTTTCGTTTTTTGTTATGGAGCCAATAATATTTTGTTTTTTTCTTTGTTCCTTTTTTTGGCTTTCGAAAATTGTTTTAAGCCTGATTGGAAGAACTTTAAAGTTTAAAGCACTGACGGTCAACCAGCAATTATAAAAAGTATTTGGATAAAATCTGCTATGGAATTTACTAGATATGTCAAAATTTGTGTATTTTGATAAAGCAAGAATACTCTTGCTTTCTTCGAACCTTCTTTAAAAAGAATATTTTTATTTAATTTTAAATTAAAATAATAATAATTGTTTTATTTCTAAACTTAAATTCAGTTGAAGTTAAAAGCAATTTATACCAACCATAAAGCCAGTCTATAAAAACCTTTCACGTTACTCTCCATCCTGATCTGCCATTTATCAATGTTAGCGGCCCAAAACTATTTAATATCGTGATTCGGTTTTAAATACCAAGCCCTATATTGCTTGCGCTGGGGCTAATCGAATTTATCACTTTAATTCATTAGAAAGCAACTCCAATTTTAAATATGAAATCGGACAATACTATTTCAACTCGAACAATATTCGACACTTAAACAAATAAGTATCTAATTGGTAGATACAAAACGTACGCTATTTAATAATCCAATATTTTTTTATTAAAAATATAATTAAACTTAATCTGCTATATTTTAACGGTATATTTTTCTTATAACGATCGTAACTAACAGCTTGTTCATTCCCACAATTGCATCTGTCAGATGCTCCATCGGGACACAATTAATTTATTATCTTTTCCACGTAGGTTTTTCATTCTCATGATTTTCTCAATCTTTAACGACTTCATTTCAGACGGCGCCAATATCATGATACTCAATAAGATTATATAAATCGTGTCGTTTCATAACAAAATCGCTAAAGAACCGGCCATATTGCAAATCCATCTACAAAACAAAAAATAAAATTTTATAATCAATTTAGTTAATGAAAGAATTTATAAAGATACAAATAAATCTATCAATTATAAAATTTTATAATCGCTGTGTTAACGATCAATTTATCAATTTATCAATTTAAATTTTAAAAATCAATTTGTCATCCTAAAAGAATGAGCAATTTATCAATTAAAAATTATAATTAATTTGTTAATCAAATGAGAATTTATAAAGTATACAAACGACCTACCAATTATAAAATTTAAAATCAATTCTAGTGATTTAAATAATGGTTAATTTTAAAATTATCAATTTATCAATTTAAAATTAAAAATCAATTTGTCAATTTTAAGAATGAGCAATTTATCACTCTAAAAAAATTATAATCAGTTTAAAAATGAGCAATTTATAAAGTATACAAATCAATCTACCAATTATAAAAATTTTAAATTCTAATTTTTAAATGTTGAGCAATTTATTAAATTAAAAATTATCAAGTTATCAATTTAAATTTAAAAATCAATTTGTCAATTCTAAAGAATGAGCAATTTATCAATTAAAAATTATAATCAATTTAAAAACAGACATTTGCAAATATACAACCAATTTATCAATTATGTTCCAGGAAATGCACCAAAAGAATTAATAATTTATCAATTTGGATTAAAAAATCAAAATTTCACCTCAAAGCATGCAGCTTTCATACCCGCCCTTCTTCTCCTTCTTTTCCCCTCTCTTCCCCTTCCTTCCTTCCTTCTCTTTCTTTTCTTCTCTCCTCTCCTCTCTCTCCTTCCTCCCCTTTCTTTTCTTCTTTCCTCTTCCCCTTTTTCTTTCCTTTCTTTCTCCAAAACTCTACTTGTGCTCAAGCTTTCCTCATTTTTTAATTTATCTGTGCCTATATTCATGGTACATTGCTAAATTTGATGTCATTTTCCTAATGATTTTCTACTTATGAATTAAATAAATTTACATCATTTAGAGCTGTCACAAAGAGCTCACCAACTAGCCATTCGTACCCTCACTTCTTTCTCAAAAGTTGCCAAATATGACACCCCACAAACTCGGATGACATTTTGCCACCTCCGATGCAATTTTCATTGGAGCCTAAATTTTTTATGGTTTAAAAAGCCATTTAAGAAGTATGATACGACATCGCTGCATAAGAATCCCTTGAGTTGCTCATAGGCTTTGAAAGTGTGCCAAACAATTTATGACGTCAAAATTTGCTATTTACAATTCTTATTTGAATTATGGCTTATTTTGAAGAACTTTTTTCAATATTATTACTTCTATAGTTTTTTTTTACTAAAAATTATTCGTAAGGAACACAAGGAGAAAAAAAAAAAAGAAGAAAACAATTCAATCCAAAAGAAAAAAATAATAATAAAAAAGGAAGGAAGGAATATTTGAACATGAAAAAAACGTTCTATTTAACAAAAATTTATAAACCAAACATAAATCATCTTATTATGAGAATATTATTTACATTAAAAAATATATCGAGTGTTAAGGTGTAATAATATCACTACTAAGCTTAATGCAAATCATGCTACTTAAATTTGAGAATAAGTCACTTAAAGATTCTTTGAATAAGTTGCAAAGAGTCGCTTTCAATTCAACTGGCTTATATAATAAATTTAAGTCACGGTCTAAACTTAAAATAATGAGTCACTTAAATATTCTTTGAATAAGTCAGAATAGTTGCTTTCAATTCAACCGATTTATATAATAAATTTAAGTCACTTGGCCTAAACATAAAATTCAAAATAAATGGTCTGGGGAGTTCAGTTCAAAATAACCCTTTTATAAAACAATATTCATTTTAGATAACTTTTGAAATTTTTATTCAAAATGACTCTCTGCGCCACATGTAGAAGAGAGAGATATTTAATTTTTTTAATTTTTTCAATTTAATTTAAATATAACAACGCTTCATTTTTGAATTAAAATCGCAGCCAAAAAATCACGCTTTAGTTTGCAACGAAACCCGCCAATCATTTAATTTTAAATTTAACGAAACCGTAGTTTTGAATAAAAGTTTCAAATGTGATCTATAATCAATATATATATATATATAAGCAGAGTATATATATATATATATATATATATATATATATATATATATTTATTTATTTGAATAAAAGTTTCATTTTAACCCAAAGCTCATGAATAAAATGTTGAGCATATTTTTTTTGATAATAAAATAAAATATGTTGAGCTTCTAGTACCTTTTCTTTGTCAATTTTTTTTGGCTGCTTCTATTTTTGTTATACTTTTTTTAAAGACCCAAATAGCCTTAAAAGAATGGAACATGTAAATTAATTGGTGTTTAATCGGTCAATGCTCGTTTCATGCACCTCTTCCCACAAGGAAGGAAGGAATAAAAATTGAAGGCGTCAACAATGGACTAATTACTAACTACTCCCGTATTGGGCCAATTCAAATAACTTCTATCATTCATTGCTTTAATTAATGAACAAATCAACCCATTAGTGCCGAATTACCCAACCTGTCTTAAAAGTCAAAAGATAATTTATTTCAGGACTATTGGTTATAAAATTCGAAGTACAATCCAAGTCAAAATTTTAACAAATCACAGTTTCATGGGCAGTTTAAACCAAGTCCATGGCCACATCAACACATGAAAACTTTGTCACTTTGGAAGTTCAAATTTGTTCCTACACTAGATTAATTTGCTAAATACAGCTCAACATGGTTTTTCTAGGATTTCCTGTGTACGAAAGCAGTTACTAGTAAATGAGAAATCAAAGATCATAAAGGATGGCTCACTTCATAGTATGTGAGACGGATGCTCTTAAACACCTCACCAGCTTGTGAATCCTTGCTAACATATCAGGATGATACTGCAATTAAATGAAGATACAACAGAAAAATTGTCAATGCCTGTTTTGCAGAGAGTTCATATAGAAACTAAATGATTAAATCTCACTGGGGCATCAAACTGGAGGATATGCAAAATCATTCAAGCATTCAAACTAGTGTCAATGGGTAAGTCATTTCAATTTAATGAGGGGAAATAGGAAAGAATATCATGAACCTGAACGTTGTGGGGAAAATTTTGTTGGTCCATATGCTTTATAAAGAATTCACAAGCCACCGAGAGATCCAATCTCAATGAATTTTAACTCCCAAACAAACGACTAGAGCATTCTAACAATTGCCCTCCAAATGCCTAAAGCAGCGTTGTAAAATTTAAACAAGGCAAAGCATAAACATGGTGACTTTTAATCCAGGTCATGAATTTCTCATCGATCGTGCAAAATAAATGTAATAAACCAAAGGGCTCTATAGTTTCATTGATTGTTGGGACGGAACTTAGAATATTCGCACAAAATCAGGCACATTGATTCGCTGCCACTCCAAGTCTCAGATAAAACATGTTTACCCAGCTTGGAAATTATCCTTCTCCACAAGTCTAACGAGACGAACTAACAGTTAATTAACTACAGTCCTCAACATATGTAAGGCTTCTATGACCCTCCCAACGATTTATCCACACTCATGAGGATCTTCAAATTACCCTTTCATAGTGAAGATCTTATTTACTAAATTTTAACAGACATTTGTATCGCATCAAGAAAGCCACCTATTCCTCCAATCATACCCAATAAGCATCATTACAACACCTGGGATTAGTAAAACCCTAAATAATTGACATAAAAAAGTGTAGCGTACCATTCCAAGCCACTCAAGCTAACACATCAACAACAAGCACTTTGACTACTCACTAGAAATAAAGCAAGCATTCAAAAGAAAGAGAGTTAGTAGAATCCAAGAAGCTAATTCTAGTTTTCCTTCTGCATATCAGTTGTGTTCCTGATATATTAAAAATAAAGAAATACAACTATATTCAATAAACGTTGATTAGAAATCAACACATATAATGCAAAAGCTCCACCTTTCGCTTCGAGCTAAAGTAAAATTTTGAATCTTTTTAACAAGTTAGGGATAGATTTGGATTCAAGATTTTTTCCTTTATTTTTCCTCCAATTTCAACGACCAAACAAAAAACACAAATATATAGAAGACTACCTTCGAAAGCAAGAAGGCGATAAGCCTTTTCATTAGGCGGAGGAAGCAGCCCGAGAAACTGAGCACCTGGCCAGAAGGGGTCCCGATCACCGCTGGATCACTACCAGAAAGATCCACCGCGCCACCACCGGCGACACTCCCTACCGCCGCCACGACCACCGTTCCGCCGCTAAAACCACCGCCTACCTCTCTGGGAGGTTCGTATGTCCGCCGTAGATCAACCGGTATAGTGGAGATGAGAAGAGTCGAGGGAAATGTGTGTGGGTATGGCGAGCACAGAGCGTATGACTGTATTTAGTTTTAATGGAGGGCGGAAATTTGGAGAATATAGAGGGATGGGGTGGTAAGGTCACATGGAAGCAGAGCTGGAAAGAGAGAGAGAGTGTAGTGTAGAACAACATCAACATCAACATCAAGATCAAGAACATCATCATCGTCACATGGAAGTATTATTATTGAGATTTGTGATCTAAAACTACTGTTATCCAAGCAATGAAGGTGTTACTTTAATATGACTTATGATTTTCAGGCAAGGATACTTATAGAACCTGGATTTGATACCACTGAGGATAAACCGCAACCGCGTGAACCACATGATCCAACTCAAGTACAATTGTATCCTAATGGGGAGAGAATAATGTAGCGTGATAAAGAAAAGCAAACATACTTGGGTTGGGGAAGAAATCTCTCCAATGGCAAAAGCTTGGCAGGGTCAATGTAGAAGTTACCATCAGCGTGGTAACTTACCCGAATAACCCGAAAAGAGAAGAGAGTAGGCGAGAAGCAAAAATTTAATATTTGGCAAAAATTTAGTATTTGTCCATGTATCATCATTAAATTTAAAGATTTGGCAACAAAATATGTACCAAAAATCAGTTGTTCCAAGAATCAAATTTTACTTGAAAATTTAAAGATAACTTTTTTGGGTCATTTTTCTTTTTTCATATGTAAGATGTAAGATATCACACATTTTATATATCATATACAAAATAAAAGCTTTTCATATGCTCTTTATAGATTTGAAATTTGATATGATATTTTGTGTTTGATTGAACTTGAAGAACTAGTAATTCCAAATTCAGGAAATGGATCTATAACCTATCGGTCCCAGAGTATCGGTCCTACGCTTAGAAACCAATCACTTAGGGAGGTGACTTCAATCGAACAAACAATTTAAGATGCGTGATAATAATTATTTCTCTAATTTTTATTAGGTATCCAATTTAAAATTTTGATATGGATGGTCAACCCATCCAAGGTCCAAAAACAACCGAAAAACGTAAAAGAATTTAAAAAAAAAGAAGAGGTTGTCCTAAGACGTGATTAGTATTAGTGGTTGCATATTGCTTACCTTCTTCGCAGTTTTTCATCACCAAATACAGAAAAGAAAAGGAAAAAGAGGAAAAGAGAAGAGAGTAGGCGAGAAGCAAGATGAAGAGTATGGTGGCACCATCAGCGTGGTCAATTACCCGAATAACCCGCGTCAATGCCCGCAAAATCCCCAATTCATCTCCTCCATTTTCGATTTTCTTTCGTCCCAAGCCCTACTCTTTATTCTCGTCTTCTCTGTGATTCCTTTCCATGGCGGCCTCCGCCCGGTACATCACTCTCTCTATCTCTTAATTATTGGGATTTTGTTTCTGCGCCTTATCTCTCGCTCATGCGTTGTCGTCGCCAAGGTTATTACTATTATTAATTTTCTCCTTGGTTTTACTCAGACTGCGTCATCCGGGGACGTCACCACTGATGCTGAAGTCTTTGAACTGATCAAAGCTCATCAGGTTGGTTCTTTTCCCTTTTTGTTTATTTATTTATTAATTTTTGAGAAACCTTGAAGTTGGCTTTGTTTTGCTCTGCTTCAAAAAACACACATACTTAATGGTGTGTGGGCATGGGGAAACAGTTTGTATTCTAAAATCTTGGGTTGTTGTTGCAGGAAAAGGCTGCTCGGCTTCCTCCGCTTGAGGAAATCAGAACTGTTGTTAATCACAGTGTGCAAGGCATGCTTTCTACTATTTCTCAGGTCTTCTGATTCACTGCTTTTGAAATTTTAAGATTTTATGAATGATTTATTAAGGGGAGATACAAACATTTGCTAAACATTTCCTGCATGCTAGTTCGGTTTGCTACTTGTTTATTAATGGTTCTGAACTTAGCACCTGAAACCAATGTAGGTGGATATCCAAAAAATAAAAATAAATAATAAAGGGAAAAAAAAAGAACGTTATAGAGTGATCACAGAATGGTTTTTTATTTATTCAGCATTTTGTGAAGGGTTTGTGGCTGGAATAAACATACTTCTAATATTGTCTTATCAAGCTGAATTAACTTGAATAGAAACTCTCAGAAGTAATGTTAGCATCCGGGCTTAGCAATCCTTTTACTTGTTCTTGTTTCATCAACTAGATATTTGAGAGGGTTTGATGCTTGTTCACAATTTGGTTTTGTATGTTGGTTTCTTTCAATATGATTTTTTCATTCAAATGCGCAAAGATGCTCTCATGCACAGTCAAGGAGGAGAAATATTACTGCTTCCCTTTTGCTTGGTTGCGCTATGTTCTTAAACAAAGAATAGGTTTTATGTAAGCCGATAAATGCATCTACCATCCCCGACAGTGCCGCATCGCTCCGTACATTCGTAATCAGCATAATGTCTTTTAATTCTGGAGCACCGACGTCCTGATAATTAATTATGGAGAAACTTCATGGTATAACTAAAGATATTTATAGTGTAAAAACTGATTTTCCGTGTCACTAATGTCGACAACTTCTGCTGGATTTTGAATTCAAGACTCTGTCTATGGTGTGTGTGAAGAGAGAAAAATAGAGAATTCCTAATTTTATTATTTCCTCAGAATAATGAATCTAATCTATACATTACATATTGGACTTATATATATAGACTCACAATACGTGAAGACAATAAAGGAAAATAATCGCACAATATCTAACACTCCCTCGTCGAGCATATATGTCATATGCACCAAGCTTGTTACAAATGTATTTAATTCTGTGACCTCCGGTAGATTAGTAAAAATTGCTACTGATCATTTGAATTGACAAAACCAGCAGCTATACATCCCCACGCGATTTTCTCCTCTGCCGAAGTGGCGCCAACTTCAATGTGTTTGGTCCTTTCATGGAAGACTGGATTGGATGCAATATGCAAAGCAGCCTGGTTATCACAGATGATGAGCTTCATCTGTTCACCCTTTCCAAATCTCAACTCCTGGAGAAGGTGTCTCAGCCATATGAGTTCACATGTCGCTGGGCTCATAGCTCGACATTCCCGCTTCACATTCAAATTTCCACTACACGTTGTTTCTACTCTTCCAGATATTAGTTACCACCAACGAAAAACACAAGCATCTCGAGTCAGGAACGTCTATCTGTGGGTGAGCTAGCCCAATATGCATCTGCGTAACCAATAACCCGGTGCGACTCTATTCTCGTAAGCCAACACACCTCGACCGGTGTACTTTAATATATCAAGAACGCGGACAAAAGATCCCACTGGCTATCACATGGTGATCAGAGGGAATTGACTAACAAATACTTACCGGAAAGGAAATGTCCGCCGATAATGGTGAGATAATCTCAGCCACCTAGCAAATGCCGATATTTCAGGATCTCCGAGCACTCCCCGTCCCGGTACAAGCTCACATTGGGGATCCATGTGAGGTCAACCGGTTTACGCCCCAACATACCGGTTTCTTCCCAAGATGCTCCAAAGCATACCGCTGGGAGAGGACTACACCGTGAACCGGATTGAGGTCATCTCAATTCCCAAAAAGTACTTGAGTTTCCCCAAGTCTTTAGTTTGAAAGGGTGAAAAGATGTTGCTTTTAGTTTCGAATACCATCCCGAACACGCCTCGTAATGACACGATGTCATCCACATAAACAACCGATAAATACACCGCCCGAAGAGTTATGATGATAAAACCCGAATGGTCTGGCCAGATCATACGCCAAATTCTATTCTTGAACAAATGAGAACTAAAACGGCTAAACCATGCTCGAGGAGATTGCTTCAAGCTATATAGAGGCGGCGTAACACACTAAGCGGACTCCCCACGAGCAACAAAGCTAAATTAGTTCTTTCCGTCTCAGCACCTCTCGTAGAGATCACCATGAAGAAAGCATTTTAATATCCAGCGAAGCGGCCGGGAACACCTGCGACCATGGAAAGCGGGACGGACGAAAGCGATCTTAGCGGCAAGGGAGAAGGTGTCACCACTAAATCGGAACCATAAACACAGGTATATCCTTTATGCAGCGGGCCTTGGCGATCAGCGACCATCGGGACCAACCTTAGCGCATTGCTAGACCGCGGCAATAGTGAAACTTACAGTGGCAGAAACAACGAGATCCACAAGTGGGGTGGAGTGCGGGAGCTTGACCATTTCATCTACCCTTGCTATTCGCCACGGCCCGGATGGGAAAATTGCCTCATTGGTGTTTCTTAGGAAGAAAGCGATTGGAAATAGTGAAACAAACGCGGGTAGGTGGAAGATATTCGATGGTAGCTTCGAAAATTGTAAACGGATGAGGATTGCTAGTGAAGCGATTACCTTCCAGAAGCGATGGGCAAGTCATCCCGGTAGCGAGGCGGCCAGGGGTAGGGGCAGGCGAAGGGAAGGAAGTGAGTCAACGGGGGCCTTAGCGAGGAAGGGAAAGGAACAGCGACACGGGACGAAGCGATGATGGAGCTGAAGGGACGAGAGATAGATCATGAATCTAGGCGAGGAGATGATAGGAAGGGAGTGAGACTTGATGTAGGAAAAGACTCGGAGGAGGGAGAAGAGGAAGAGGGAGTCCTCGAAGAGGTGACATCAGGGAGTATCGATGAGTCGGGGAATATGGCGATGTATGCGAGTCGGAATTAGCTGGGAGAGATGCATTTCGTGGCCTTGGTGAAGCTTGTCTTGTCTGGAGTGAGGAATATGAACAAACAAGTCTGACCAAAGAAACACGAGGAGGAGGAAATAAAGAGGTTGGTCGAGGAAAAGAAGTGAATGAGGAATCAGGCATATATCTGAGATGAGGGCATCTGATTAATCAAATAACAAGGCACATGGGACGGCGTCCCCCAACGAAAGGAACATGATAATTGGAGAAGAAGTCTGTTGTCTCGATAAGATGTGATTCACTTACGTTCGCTCAGCCTACCCCATTTTGCTGAGGAGCACAAAGAAGATCAATAAAGCGATCCATGTCGCATATAAATGAAATAAAGGGTGTTAAAAATATTCTCAGCATTATCACTACGTATCACACGGTAATAGAAATATTGAATCGGGTAAGAATTTCAAGATAAATTCTCTGAAAATGTAGTGTCAACTCAAACAGTTTTCATTAAAAACAACTGGGCATACTCGAGAATAGTCATCAAATGAAAGTGACAAAAGATCGAACCAAAGTAGACTAGTCGACAAGGACCCCAAACATCGTTGTGGACAAGGTCAAAAGGATGTCAGCCTGATTATTCAAACGCCATGAACGACACGAGTATGTTTCCTGCCGACAGGACTCACACGCAAGTGACGGCAAAGTTGAAAAACGAGGGACCATCTTCCGAACTTAAAGACTAGCGGCCCGCACGACCGTGGACGAGGATGGAGCATCGCTGGAAACGCAACCGCAGGAGATGATTGCGAGGTGAGGCGACAGAGGCCCCATGACTCACGTCCGATGCCACCTGCCTTCCCGCATCCATCCCGCATAATAATTCTAATTTATTTAAAAATAATGGAAACTAAGTAAGAGTACGAAAGGGATTTTACTGATAGAAATAAGATTAAAAGGACACTCAGGAGAGAAACTATAGAGGTAGAGGTAGCGGAAGAGGATGAGCTAAACCAATACCTTAGCCACACTGAGAACCATTAGCTAATATGCAACAAAGAGGTAAAGCAGGGGGTAGTAGTAAGAGAAGAGAAAAGATCTTTATTACCAAAAATGTGATCGTAAGCACCAGAGTCTAGAATCCAGGGTCCAAGAGAAGATGTATGAGAAGGCAAAAGAGGCATTCACTTGGCCTGGGCAATGTGAGGCAACAGACCGACTGGCCGCTTGATACCAAGATAGGCATCATACTAATCAGTCGCTGGGACACCCCGAGACGTGCAGACGAGTCCTGGGCGACCGAGAATTGGGAATCAAGATCACACGGTGTGCGCCAAGGGGAGGACGTCCATGCAACTGATAACAACGATCACGGTAGTGGCTAAACTTACTTATCAGAGTTAATGAGGACGTTGTCTCACTTCGGGTACCACTCGCGGCCCCCTCCCCAAGGTTAGTATGAGAAACTAACACGTAAGAACCCAAAGAGCTATCGATTGCAAAGTCTCGTGGTGGGATGGTGATACTGAGGAGGCGAGCAAACACATCATCCAAGGACTGAATCGGGATGGATCGCCAAGAATCGATCTCGAGGGACCTAAGATCCCGGATTTTGTTAAATGAGAGATGACCCATGAAGAACTTGTCAACTCATATTATTGGAGCCCCAACGCCACTAAGAAGAGGCATCACCACCAGAACTCCTCCCAAGCAGGCAATCCTACCAATATAATAGGAGCAGATCCATGTCTGCTTGGCGATATTAACACAGCGTGTTTCACCATAAAGAAGTCGGATATCATTCCTGCATGTGAGCTTTGGCCCGATTCCAAAACTTAGAACATACCTTGTGTCAAGACAAAGCAAAATTTTCGATCAACCGACCGCCATAATACGCCATAGTTTGCGGCATCTATTTTCTTCCAAAGGCACCTTGTCAACACCTGTATATCATCCCCTCCTGTAATAAGATGATCTCAACCTCGTCCCACGAACTAGTTCCATGTGTTTTAATTCAGAGATAATTCTCACTACCAATCAATTTTCGATGTGATAAGAGGGAGAATCAGAGATAATGTGATTTAAAATAGAATTTTTAGTCAGCCATATCCAATAAACTGAGATCAAACTAATGCTTGATTGAAGAGAGCCCTAATAAGAGGCGACCACACGGAGCTTGGAAGCACGAAGAAAAGGGGACCTAAACCGTAGAGAATACGATCAAGATGAATCAAGCCGATCGCATGAACTGCGACGGAGTGATGAACTGGAGCCAGCGGCAACAAAAAGGTCGCGCGGAAGAAGTGTTTCCGAATGGACCGAGGGCTAGAACACCAAGATCGGCCACGGACGCACTTCGACCAGGAGGCCCGTCAACGGGAGAAGGAGCCACGAAGCCCACACGCGCACTCACGCCACGGCGGCGCTGGATTCGTGCCGCCGAGAAGAGACGCGCTGCGGATTCGCTGCTGCGGTGATGCCGGCTTCCGCGGTACACCGACGCGGTAGATTCGGCTCCTCGCGCTTCAAAGTCGTGGTTTTCGGCCTGAGAAGAGTTTCCTGTGTCACGCTACAGAAGGATTTACTGCGGCCTACATCAAGCAGAATGGTATGAGATCCGCTATGGTATGAGACTGAATGAAACACGTATCAACTAAAAAGGTTTTCTCTGCCTGATACCATGTGAAGAGAGAAAATAGAGAATTCCTAATTTTATTATTTTCCTGCATTATCAATCTAATCTATACATAAATATATCGACTTATATATATAGGACTCATAATACAAGTAGAAGACAATAAAGGAAAAGACTGCATTAATATCTAAATACGTGTATAAGTAATTAGATGTTTTTGATGCTCATCACATGCTTGTCGGGTTCGTACTTGATCCATTCTGACTTTAGCTGGCTATATAATCATTTAGTTCCGCCTCAACTTTCTAATCAAATACCTTTCCCGTGCGTATGATATATTATCCATCGATCGAAGTGGTCAGACTTCAGATGCGATCCGAAGGGTATCCAATATTAGCAACAATACTGGCAAGTCAAAGTAATAGCCGCAAAACACCACTACATACACACAAAGAAAAGAAAAGGAACAAGGAGAAAGAAAGTCAGGTAGAATTTCATACGCGCATCCAAGATTCAAAGAGGGATTATTATCTAAATTACTCGCTTCAAAGATCTCAATCAAATAAGTGCCTGCACTGGTTGTTTCTTTTCTAATAAACAGTATGATTGTGCAAAGCATGAGCATAAAATTTTATATGGGTAGGAGTAACAGCACTTTTAACTTATGTCCTTGCTTTTCCTCTATGTCAATCATGCCTCTTCATACCTTACTCTTATTTATTTAGTAGATAGATAGATTCAGATTAACATTTGGAAATCTTAATCTACTTATGATCCATTTAGGAGTGATATGGGGAGGATTAGAAGTGTTTCCTAATGCTTAAAAGTGTTTTCCTTTTTAGAATTACATGTTTGATAAAATTCTTAGAGATACCTTTTAAAGTCCGAGAGTAACAACCCACACTGCTTCTTCTAAAGTTCACTGTGTTATAACACATTATTAAACCTTGGGAAGAACCCTTTTTTTTTTTTAAATATATATATAGATTCAAACAAAGATTTGATCTCCAAAGGTTTTCATCGTAACCCTCGCTTAATGACAAAGTTACAAGTTTTCGATTTTACACACTACTCCTAAACAGTCTCTTCTCGGGGCATCCCTATTGTCCACTTCCTTTTTGTTCTTTTCATTTTTAAATAATGGTAGAGATTAAGCCTTAGCCTGCTGTAAATATTATGGTTTGATTCTTCTGAAATGCTTTTAGAATTTTTTAGTTTCCTGAAAGGCCTATGATTATTTGAAAACTTCTGCTTTTTACAGGATCTGTTAGCTAATAAGAAATGCTCATTGCTTGTAGCAAAAGATTTTGAGGATAAGACTGACCTTTTAATTACGCTGTATGGTGATGCTATTCCCAAGTTTTAACTTTTTCTTTCACAAATTATTGTGAAGATGCCTTGTATTTTAATTTTTTTCGTCTGCCAAGCCACACATTTGATGCACTGTAATGGAATCCAAGGTTCTTGGTTTGGGTTTCTTTAGGTCTCAAGAGGATAAAGGATATTCACAACATACTGACAAGGCATCCCAATGCGTCTGGGTAAACTTCTTCCTCATTGCTTTAATTGTGCTCTATCTCTTAAGATATTTTAAATCATATTAATGGAACTACTTCAAAGAGATGCTTTCCACTCAAGGTTGATTTTGGTGACTTCCAATTTGTGCGTGTTTGAATCCAAAAGTAGTGCGTTATGTGACTGGATTGCAATGTACCTCTCTGGGATCGGAGGTTTCTCATCAGATATTTTCCTTTTTTTTTTTTCTATCAATATGTTGTTTTACATTTTGTTTGATGTTCACCTAAGGCTCATGGGTGTTATATGATCCTTATGTTGGTGATATTTATACTTTTACCGCCTTTGGACAAATTTGTATGTGTGATGCTGTAATTTTTTTACCACCTTTATTCACATGGATTGGTGGTTATTCAAGTTTTTTATATATTTATTATCTTTCAGAGTTCAGCAAAGAGGCCTATAAAGCTGCACAAGTTGATCCGATAGCTCAATTTTCTAAGCCTGTATGATTGCCGTTTTATTCTGGCATCTTTTGTGTGGGAATATTCTTTCTTCAATTTATCATAGCTCGACTCTATTTTCGACTCGCCTTTATCGGCCACATGAACAGAGATCATGCGTAAGATACTAAGTCGACAGGCAACACACGACATCTATTTTGGTAATGTGAATGACCTGTAAATCTTTTCAATTAACTGCAGAAAATGCCGTATCTTAATGTTGTCCTTACCTGACCGTCTCAACTTGTCAAATTGGAAATACCAAGAATGGATCATATTTTTTTAGAATTCACCTCGTGACTCTCAATATCATCAAAACAAAAATAATAAATAATAATAAAATAGAATGTTTGTAATTATTTGGTGCCGATTGGTGTTGTTTGTTTGTTTGTTCGCTGAAATTTAATCACGATAAACAAGTAATTAAAAATGATATATCTTAGACTATCGGTGCAAGATATTGATGATATCTTCAGACAATGCTTGTTTAGTCATTTGTCTAAGTTTGTAGGTTATTGCCTGCCTAACCTCCATCATGCTTTTGAACCAAAGTATAGCGTAAAGATATTACTATTAGATGTATATTTCAATTAAAATATTTGGTTTCCTTTTGCTTCCTTATTTTTTGTCTATCCACTTCTCCCCTGATGAAAGGTCGCTTCAATCTCTTATGAAAAATAAAAATTAGCAAAATGAACCGATTAAATGAACTTAGCTTCGGGTTTTAATAAATCCTAGTAACCTTCATGATAAGAGATAATGAATGAAAATCTCAGTGCATTTCTACACTAATAATAAGAAATTAGATGGACAAGATAGTGTCAAGACTATAAATTTGCTCCTTGGTATTGTCCGCCTTTTTTATGCATGTGTTTGTTCTCATGAACTCGCGTGGGAGATTTTAATGCAGCCCAATTTTTTTAATCCTCTTTAGGTGGACTCGCTTACATGCCTGACGGATAGTCTTGCTTTGCATAATGTCGATGTTTAACCATGACATTGTTAGCAATTTTCATTTCTAAATTTTTCTCGTAATTATTCATCATTTCTAGTGGGTAAAATACTACAGAGTATGTCATGCTTTGATCAGTGTAGAATGAACTTTCATCGTTTGTCAAAGGAGGGGGAGAGAATAAAAATATAATTACAAAAAAAAAAAAAAAGAAAGAAAGAAAAATAGACAGATCCTCATTTATTAAAGGATCTCTTGCTACTATTTATGAGTTTAGTCTTACTCTCTATTTGGTTTAAACAAATATTTTTGATATCAACATGAAGTTGTTCTGACATTGTTTCATTCTTTCTAGGCTACTTACAAAGGGAATACTTTCAAGCTTCGAATTCCTTTCCCTAGACGTGCTGAGGATAGAAAGTAAGGCATCTTATTTCAAATGATTTTTAAATCCTCATTCAAGATATTTGAATCTTCATATTTACTTTTCTGCTTTAATTTTTCTCTGAATATTTGAATCTTCATATATATATATATATATATATATATATATATATATATATATATATATATATATATATATATATATACACACATGCCGTAAGGAACCAATTTCTTAGTTTCTAAAATCCTACATTATCAAAGTGTAATGGATCTTTATTTAGTTAAAATCATTTCCCTATCTAATGAGGATGCACATTTCTGCCATATTCATTGGTACTTTTAGGAGTCAATATTTGAACACTGAAGGAAAACTTTGGAAATCATGTTTGGCTTGAGATATGAGCAAAGTATTCATGTAAATTTCTCCTTTCCATTCAAGCACATAGTGTAAAACTTAATTTGTTTTCGTTTCGTGTTCCTTTACTTTGGTTGTCACTTCAGATGCAAGTATTTAGGAGGGGAAACATCTCCCGTCATAGGTTCATAAATCGGAATTTAGTGTTTCAAATGATGATGTGAAAATAAGAGGGAACTTCACTTCTTGCCCAAAGTTGATAGAATTTATTTGATATTGAAAATCTTCCCATAGCACTAAGATTTCAAAATTTAACCAATTTTGGTAGCTGACATCTTTTTGTTTGATGTGAGAAATTTGTCTTCAAAGAAAGATAATTTGATTAGTCTCTTTGTTTTGGTATTTGCATTTGGCTGCATTAAGTAAATGTCTTATTATATTCAACTGCATTATCTGAGTTGGATTATTTTCTTTCCTTCCTCCTGGTCAGATCTTCTGTTTTTGTTTTTTTTTTTGGGGGCCAGTGGAATGAAGACTTATAGTGGAAATGCTCCAAGCTGCCAAGTCTCAATCTAATTAAGGCGGCTCTATTAAAATGGAATAAAGAGGTGTGCTTTTTATATTTTGGGTGATTTATTGTTATCAGGCTCGAGTCTATGATACCTTTTCTTGTATAATTTTTTTTATTCTTTTCAGTGATATCACAATACCAAATTTCTGGGTATTCTTATGTATGTACTCATTCACACAAACCACTTAATTAATTTTCATGTGAAGAGCGAGGCATACCTGGCCCCCGGGATGGTCGTGCAGAACTTAGAAGGCAAATGGTTTGAGCAGACTTGTTCAAGTTATGAAGCACTAAGACTTTTCTAACTCTGCAAGAATCTGGGTGCCAAAACTTGTTTGGTAATTGGCATAGTTACCAAAGACTGTGTTAAGTCTCCTAAGAAAGGCTTACAAAATTTTTTTTTTAGTGATTTTCGTGCGCACGGGGGTCGTACAAGTACAGCGACTAACAAGTTTAGATATCAACCTACGTGGAAGGTATGATTTATGAAGGAGGATTGGTATCCCGCTATTTAAGTCGCTCACTATTTGAGCGAGTCAATGGTCAGGTAGAAAAGATTTTAAACAAAATAAAACAAACAAAGTAGGGTGTATGATCAATGCTCACTTACAAGAAATTGGTTAATTCAAAGAGACATCAAGGAAAGATACTAGGTTGGGATTGCTTTCGTTGATGCATTTGATTTATATTTATGAAGTACTAATTAAGTGAGTATATATACTCATGCTCGTCCAAGGAACTCGGTATGAGATTTACACTTTCGTGTCTCCTCAATTTCTTACACCTAACTCCCTATTTTCTTCGACCATCTAGGTCATTAAATGCGATATTTTTCTAAGGCTGCCTCTTCCTTGTGAATCCTATTGGTCATCTCGTTCATACACAGATTCATTCTGACTATGTTCTGATCGATCACTTCTGGCCCATATGATCCTACATACGTCGAGACGGTGCTACTCCTAATGAAATCCATTTAGTACTGTGCATTCCTAATCTCTTAGGACTTATTTGATTAGGTTAATTAGCATTCCACTAAGTAGTTCACACCTTAAGGGAGTTGAGACGAAATTTTATGGCGTAATCCAAACGCTACCAAGGATGCCCCAGTATGGGGATTGAAGACCCAACCTCAAAGATGCATTAATTAATCACAACCTTAGTAATCCCAAGCACTACACCAACCAACATCAATAAAGGCACAAATTAATAAACCATTCTAAAAGATATATAAATCAAACATCAATTTAAGCAATCAACCCTATAGGAAAGTTTAGCTACTCATCACAACCTAAAAATCCATCAAAATCATGTCTATTACATCCATAATAATGAAAGAGATGAGAAGAGAGTGAGAGTTAGAAATACAAAACGAATATGAGATGAGAAATGCTCAAAACTCACCCAAGGTTGAATGAGGCCTCTCTAGCGACAGGTTCCTTCAATGTTACACCAAATACAAAGTAAAATGAACAAAAACTAAAACCCTAAAATGGTGGTTCAAGAAGTACAGAGGAGAAACCCTACAGGGTGTTCTTCCTCCAAAACTAACACCATTAATGTCTCAAACATATACATTTAGGCTTCTTTGCCTTGGTGAAGCCACGTGTCTCGCTTGGCCTCGTTTTCCTACTGACAAAGGATAGGTTCACTCGCGAACCCGAGAGTGAAGGCCATAGGATGTTCCCCCTTTGCCTTGGCGAAGGTCTGATTCGCCTTGGCGAAGGCCTTCTTCGCCTTGGCGAACCCGAGGCTTGCTCTTTCTTTAGTCTTTAGCTTCGCCGAGGCGAAGCTATGCCTCTGGGCAGGTTTTGCTTTCTTGCTTTTTTTGCCCCCTTTTTTGCTTGCTTTATTTTCTATTCCTAAACATAAGCAAATGGGAGATTAGTGCACTTTAGAAATATAGGGTGTGAATATAGCATTTATGTTACAAAAATACGCAAGAAACACTCTATAAATGCTCTAATTAGATCCACACCCACGCTCCCAAATGATCAGGTTCGCATCGTACTTCCGTGAAAGACAAATTGATAAAATCCTTACAAAAGCCACGCTGTTGCTCACTCAGTTTGCTCTTATTGATTTCCCAAAACTACGGCTACTTTTTTCCGTTATTGGGTAGCCTCCAAGCCCCTAAGCAGTGTAGTCCTCCCAGAGAGTTAAACCATATACTCCTTGTATCCTGTGGGGGAATAGACATGGGTATATTAGTTTAGATTTTGAAGTGGAATCCATCCTTTCATCCCTAAATAGGATGCTTGTCGATTGTCTCCCTCCTGAAGTGTTCTAACTCGCTTGTTCTCTTTGGCAAAGAGACCGCATCAAAAAATAGATATCATCTTTCTGGGAACAAATGGAAACAATTGGTATCACTTGTTTTTCTTGTTTGCACTTGGTTCTGTTGTAATTAAAGTTGGAACTAACCATTTTGTGTCAGACTGTTCAATTTAAAATGGGCGCAGAACTGAACACTTCTACAACACGGTCAATAGTGCAAAAAAAAAACCTTTTTTTGGTGGAATATTGTACACAGTGAGTTATGGAGAAGCTCCTTCGAAATTGAAATGCATGAACACAAAATAATGGTTAGAAGTGGGCTATATCCTTTTGTTTAGTTTCAATGATCAAAATGAATGACACCAATATTGCATTGCATTTCATGCCTCTCACCGGGTTTTGTAAGGGACTATGGATCTATTTGGCAATTATTTTCGCCTCCAAAAGACAACTCATTTAAGAATCTGCCAATTGATTTTAGAAATTGGCCACATGATTTCTAGAAACTATTTTGGATATATTAACTTCAAAATTTAATAATGCCATATACAACCGGTATTAATATGAATTTCAACTATGAAACTTTTTAAAATACTATTTTAAGTATAATTATAAAAATAATTTCTAAAAACTATTTTCAATATTTTAACTTCAAAACAAAAAACATTTTTAATTTGTTTTTAATCTTTTAACTATGCATTCCATGCGTTCTGTCAATTAGTAAAATTTTTATTAAAATACTTTAGCAAAAATGCATTTTCAGTTTCTGCCTTTACACCCTTTTTGACATTTTATCCATATACTTTAAAATGTTAAAATTAAACCCCTAATCTTTAATTTAACTCTTAAATAAAAGTTTTATTACTATCAAGTTTTTACTGAACTTTCTCCAAAAAAAAAAAGAAGTTATTTACGTTTAACTAATTAAAAAAAAATCCAAAAGAAAAGAATTTTAGTGCATTTGTTAATTTTTTCCCCTAAAAGTTCTCTTCTAAAATTTGATTCTAAAAATTATTAAAAATATTGTGAACAAATTTCTTACTATACTTTACTTTTTTTGTAAATATTAATTAAAATTTTAATAAATTTAAATAAAATTTGAGCTTGTTTTTATTATTTAATTTATCATATAATAAAATTTTCATTTCTTCTATATTTAATACTAATATTTATTTATTTAATTCAATGATACTGGTGCTCTCAAAAAAAAAAAAAATTGAATGATACTGGTATTGTCATTTCTAAAATAATGTCATTTATATTTATTATAAGGGAAAAATATTGTTTAAATCCTGAACTTTTTGAACTTTTGTAAATATGTTATGAACAAAAAAAGTTGCTATTTAAATATAAATTAACTTTCATTTTAATTGATTTTATAGTTTGATAACTCCTCGAACCTAAATTCGGCTTCATACGTGGCAAAACAAGCCACGTGGCAAACTATAAAACGACGCTGCTTTATGTCAACTTGGAAATAAATCCAAGCCAAAGTTATTCAAAATGATGTCATTTTAGGGCTTTGATCCTTGCAATGAGGTCATTCTCTTTGGTTCAATTAAATGTAATGTCGTCTTTGATCATGCGGGGAATTGGGGATTAGGGTTCATCAATCCAGTCCAAGGTTTGTCAATCTAGTCCAAAGTTGAAGGCTTTGTAGTGTGTAACGTCGTTTTGTTTGTCCAGATTGGGTTTGTGCGATCAAATTCGATGTTGTTCGTTCCTAAATGGGGATTGAATGGGTAATTTCGACATTTTCGATGTCAAGCTTGAAAGCACCAACATGTAATTTCGATATGATTCGATGCTTTAATTTTGGGGAAATTATCGATCTGATTAGGGGAGTAGGGTTTTTTTGTTCTTTCAATCCTCTATTCTTCTTGCACTCATGTTGATTCGATACTTTAGAAATTTCAATTGTTTCGTTATTGGGAATTAGGGTTCGTCTAAATTGAAAGAAGATTAGGGATTAGGGTTTCTCTCCATATTGGAATCGGTATTGGGGACTAGAGTTCCTCATTACTTGATGAGTTCATTATCACACGTAAACTCAGAGGTGGTAAGCCGTCTTGGTTTGATATTTTGTAAATGTGGGAGACCCTCTCGACTGAGGACGTCATGGACGAGGAAAAATCCAGCGAGACGTTTTTGGAATTGCTCTCAATAAGGGTGTCGTAATCATGTTATAGTACATTGGGTTAGGTGCATTCATTTTCTTATGCTAGTTGTCGAGTTGAGAATTACATGTATTTTATTTGTGTTACTGTGGCCTAACCAAGAAGTTCAAGTATTTAATGTTGTTCTGAAGGTAGTCATCATTGGCATTCCGGTTATGTTATGCTATGCTATGAAGCTCAAATATTTTATTGTGATTGATCGTAGAGGTAAATATATTAATGCAATTTTAGTGGGGAAATTGGTGTAACTTCTTCACATGGAATGATGATCCATTGAATGAATTTGTAGTGAATGTGTTCTTTGTTAGAACATTGTCTCCTTGTTGTAGAAACCTGGGAACACATATACCAATTGTTTGGACATTCCAAGCAACATACACATAATGCTGCAAAATAATGGTTATTCAAGAAAAACCAAAATAAATTAAATCAATAAGAAAGGAGGGAATATAACAAGTTGAGAAACAACTGAAAGTCTTGTGAATTCACAATTTCCTTAAGACAAATTCGCCTTCTCCATTGGTGCTTTGAGATTCCTACATGCTTATCTCCTGTGGATAAAACGTCAGCGAATGGTCGACAAAGCACTTTATCGCTACTCCGCGAACCGATGATGGGGTTTCGTTTATCACCGATAAAAAGAACGAAGGAAGGAAAACTCGAGACTCGACATATCCTTTATTGACCGTCATTTCTGAAATACCTCACAACCTTTTATATGCGGCGAGTAGACTACCTTTGAATGCCAAACCTTTTGGCTTCCCAAACGTTTAGAATTCCGAAATAAATTATTAATTAATGTCATTAATCTCATTCATTGAGTGTCATTAATTTCTTATAACTGAAACGTCATTAATCTCATTCATTGAGTGTCATTAACTTCTTATAACTGAAATCCAAAGAATTATCCAGTGAATGTCATCCATTTCATTCACTATATCCAACAATTCCCCACATGAACGAAATTGATGACTAAAGGCGAGACAGACATGGTGATAGAAGCAACGGTTGAAACTTGCATAGGGATAGGTAGCGTTACCCTTCAACCTTCCCTCGTGAAAATATGTTTACTTTACTAAATTTAAACAAAGAGACACGTACGTCTCAACTATTCCGCTATTTGTGTGTATTTATGACATATCCCTTACACAAGAATCTTCCAAACACATTTCAGTTCTCACTTTTATGTCCATTTTGGCCATGGACATGCGCCTGGTTCTGCAAGAGTTTAATAGGAATTGTGCCCTATTCAATTCCCTCTGAAGCGGCCCCACTTCACTCTTACATAGGTGATCTCTTTAAATTAAGAGTAGCTCAAGTTACTCTTTCCAATGCATAGAGATCATTAAAAGCATAGCTTAACCTATTTCGTATGAGCATCACTGTTTCATCATAGGAATGGATAAGGGAAGATCCCCACAGTGATATAACCAAGTCTTTACAATTTGGTTGTCCCTTTGAACCTAGATCTTGGGATCTCCAGTCACTAGGTCAGTATCCATCAGATCACTTATTCTTTTTACTTCTGCCAGTCCAATTCCTTCGATGACTTTTTCAACTAACTCTCGTTTAACCTCGTTAGCTGGATCCGCAATGTTATCCTAGATTTTGCTAAAATCTACAGAGATAACCCCAGCTTGAGAGTTGTTGTTAATGGCATTATGTCTACTACGAATATGTCTAGACTTTACTCATTATACATACTCAAGCTTGCGGCTCTACCAATAGCGCATTGACCGTCACAATGTATGCATATTGGAGGCACTGCTTTGGCAACCTTGAATGTCCTCTAGGAAGTGGCGAGCCATTCGCCTTCCCCACATTTGTCTAGTGCTATAAACTCGTATTCCATTGTGGATCCGGCACAATCACTGCTGAGGATTTCAATAAAGCAAGCAAGTAAAAGGCTCTACTACACATAACTATTTCTTGCAATTCAATACAATACCGTGATTGGATTCAAAGATCATTTTCCAAACATTCAAGAAATGTCAATTCCAATAATTCAACACAATCCTTAATTATAGCCTAAAGGTTTAGGTTCCCGATAGGCAATTAGGATCTTTTACACAAGGTCTCAAGTTCGGTACTTGTCCTTTCTCTTTTTCTTTGTCGAAGAGCCCCCAACCCAAGATAACTGCGCTTGCCGGTTTTGTTTTTCCCCCTAAGCAACAAACCGTATGTTTGTTGGTTTTCAAAAGGTTTTCCACTACTTTTCCCTATTCAAGAAACAAAAGAATTGTTTCAACAATAGAGGCATAACCTGAAAAACTTGTTTGTTTTTTTTTTTTTTTTCTCACACAAGTAACAAACCAAATCGTTTGTTTACCTGAAACTTGGTTCATTGTCATCCGATAAATCGATAAGGGTGGCAGACCCAGCCATCACTATTCAAAGGCATATAACTTTCACCGCACTCTCACCCCGCTATCGGATTCAACCCCGGCCGCATAAGATCCCTGCTAAGAAGGGCTTTTTCACACAGGTAACAAACCAAATCGTTTGTTTACCAAACCAAAGGAGTTTTCCTTTTTTTTTTCTTTTTTTTTTTCATGTCCACAACCAAACCAAACAATAACTTCTTGTGGAGTCCGGTTTGTCTTAAGATTGTTAGAACATTGTCTCCTTGTTGTAGAAACCTGGGAACACATATACCAATTGTTTGGACATTCCAAGCAACATACACATAATGCTGCAAAATAATGGTTATTCAAGAAAAACCAAAATAAATTAAATCAATAAGAAAGGAGGGGAATATAACAAGTTGGAGAAACAACCGAGTCTTGTGAAATTCACAATTTCTAAGACAAATTGCCGCGGCGCTTGAGATTCTCAAGGCGTTTGTCTCCCAGGATAAAACGACTGTCGAATGCTCGACAAAAGCACTTTGCCGCCACTTCGGCGAACTGATGATGTGTTTGCTCTATCACCGACAAAAGAACGAAAGGAAGGAAAACTCGAAACTCGATATATCCTTTATTGACTGTCATTTCTGAAATACCCCGACAACCTTTATATAGAGGAGAGACTTGACCTTTTGGAATGCCAAACCTTTTGGCTTCCCAAACGTTTAGAATTCCGAAATAAATTATTAATTAATGTCATTAATCTCATTCATTATGTCATTAACTTTTATAACCGAAACGCCATTAATCTCATTCATCGAAAGTGTCATTAACTTCTTATAACCGAAACGCCATTAATCTCATTCATTGAGTGTCACTTCTTATAACCAAATCCAAAGAATTATCCAGCCTAATGTCATCCATTCTTATCTCCATAATTATATCCACAGAGAGAGGTACCCCATATGGTACCAACTTTCAAGAAGGATGAAGCATGCATTTATTCATCCACATTACTTTTATGAGGTGGAGGTAGACTAAAGGTGGCGCGAAGGTTTTCATAAACAACATCATTGGACTTGGGCTGATTTAGTTCTTAACTTCTTCTCTCACTTGATTATTTGGAACACTTATTGAAATATTCTTCTTCGTCTTCCTCTTTCCCTAAACCAATGAGTAAGTGACATTAAATTAAGATTTAAATATGATATTCTATTATAAAATGGCATGAAAATTATATGAATAAGGAAGTTGTTAACTTACCTTACAGTTCGTATTATTTTCCATGAAATTTTGGATGTTGTGTCCAATCCCTTTACACAACCGATATGTCATTTGACAATTGTTCATCTCTAACTTAGAAGGTCATTCATTCACTTACACTTCTTCATGTACAAATAATTGATCGAGATGATTCAAAATATAAAACATGGAACACTCTATGCTTTAACTACTATAGAAGTCAGCTTTTTTTGCCCCTTTGTTTGCTTTGTTACAACTGGATTTCCCTTTTGAATGGATATCATAAATGCAGCTATAATCGTCTCAAGGACATCCTCTCCTATTTCTCGGGAGCAAGCATGGAACAAGGTCCACATTTCAATTTTCTCAAATTCCATTTGCCCGTAAAAGTATATGGCTATCCCGCCAAATTATTTTGTAAAAGTAAGAGTATTTATTGATCCCAAAACAATTGATCAATAATCAAATGACCCAATAAATATATTATAAAATAATAACTTTAATAAATAATGAAACATATCAATTGCATCGATAAATAACATACATGACATGAATCGCACTGTTGGTTGTCATTAGTCTCCTAAATCAGCAAGGATCAAATCTAAAGAGCGGTAGGGTTGGAAGATATGTCTTCCTTCTTCCTAAAGCGTGTTCTACCAAATCCTTGTAAAATTATAGGGCTTTATTTACTCATATATATAGAGCATAAGGGAATAATATGGTTTTGGTCAAATGGGCCTATCAAATCAAGAGAGAAGATAGAACCATGGGCCTATAGCTCGTTAATATTAAACCATTCCATAAATGACCCATAATTAGCATGCACAATTACACAACTAAAATTATAATATGATTATGCTTAGTCCATGGTTAATAAATTAATCTAATATTCTCCAACTTAGACGGCATAATCATAACTCAAATTCTTTCTCAATAGATTTACATAACCATAACCAATCATATACAATTAACATACCGAGATGATATATAAAATGTACATAATCAAGCGTTACTAATAAAAAATCATAACTCAAATGCTTCCACAAAAGACTTACATAGTCATAACCAATCATGTACAATTAATACACCAAAAGGATGCATAAATTATACATAATTAGGCGCTACTAATCTAGAAACATTACAATGACAAGGGCATTGATTCAATAGAAAGAAAAACATAATTTTGTCATTTCTCTTGTCAAAATGATACAAAATCATAAGATAATGACAAATGTCAAAATGTGTATGTAATAATGAAAAACATGAGCTTTCCTTACAAAATACATGGAAAGGAAAAACTCCCACTAAAACAAAGAGTTGAGACTCCTAACAATCCCATGCGGGTGACGTGTTCTTGAAACACACAAATAGGTAAGCCTTTGGTTAGTGGTTCTGCCAACATGCTAGTCATAGGCGTGTGCTCAACTAAAATGAGAGACTTTGCAACTTTCTCTTTAACAAAAAAGAACTTCACATCAATGTGCTTGGAGCGAGAAGTGCTTCTAGTGTTCCTAGAGAAAGATACAGTTGCGGAATTATAAAAAACAATTTCAGTGGTCTAGAAATGGAGTGAACAACCTCCAAAGTTGAAATGAAGTTCCGTAACCATATTGCATGACAAGTAGGTTCATAACATGCCACATACTCTGCCTCTGTAATAGAAGAAGCTGTAAGTGTCAGCTTGACACTTTTCCATGAAACAACTCCTTCAACCATCATAAAGATATAACTAGAAGTGAACTTTTTATCATCCACACAACATGCATAATCAGAATCACTAAAACCAACCACCTCAAGAGTGTCGGTATGCTGATATGTCAACATGAGATCCTTGGTACCCTGAAGATACCTCAAAACTTTCTTAGCCGCTTTCCAGTGGTTTTGACCAGGATCATTCAAGTACGTACCCAACACGTCAACAACAAAAGCAATATTAGGGCGTGTGTATACTTGAGCGTGCATCAGGCTGCCCATAATTGAAGAATAAGGGACTGCTTTCATATGATCTCTCTCAATATCATTATGAGGACATTGGCCGTTGGAAATTATGTCACCCTTTATAATTGTTGCCTTACCAGAAGAACATACTGGGATATTGAACTTTTCAAAATGTGTCTGACATTATACATCTCACAGACAATCTCGTAAATTCCACTAGGTCTATCGTGAGGTATCTATATGCCTAAGACATAAGATGCTTTCCTAAGATCCTCCATATATAAAAACGGCTAAACCATATCCCGCTTGGTTCTCAACCAATAGGTCGTAAGATTACTGGTCATGAGCAAAATATCATCAACATATAAAACCGAGAATATGTATTTTCTTCCGCTAACCTTCATATACATGCATTGATTGAAGATGTTCTCCTTAAAACCATTGGCGGTGACAACTTCATCAAACTTGAGATACCACTGTTTGGAAGCCTGCTTTAAACTATAAATGGATTTATGGAGCTTCTAGGTTTACTTCCTCAATTGGTTCATTATCAAGAGTGGATATTAGATGCTGGTAAACAACAGGGCTAAAGATCAAAGCGGAAGCAATAGGCACAAAAATAAAAACTGGATGTTCCTTCAACACAATTTCTCTTGTCCCTTGGTTTGTACCAATATCATCCTTAAAATAGATAGCTCAATCACTCTAGTGGTGTGTGATGAGCAATAAAACCTAGAACCTCTTGATCCTACACAATAACCAATAAAGTATCCACTAATGGTCTTTAGATCAAGTTTCTTGGATTGCGGATTCTACAATCTCACTTCCACCTTACAGCCCCAAACATGGAAGTGACGAAGACTAAAATTCTTCTATTGACCATGGCTCATATGGAGTCTTAGGAACAGACTTACTAGGAATAGGTGTCAAAAACTGAGAAATCGAGATCCAGAAGAATATCATCCTTAATTAATCTCTCAATTCTTCTGGACATATAACTCACTACTTGTGTAAAAGAATAGAAGAATTTTATTTCAATCTTAAACGCTTGGTCCTACTAACAGTATTCATAATAGGAGAAAAAGAAAGCAAACTATACAATTCTAATCAAGTAGTATTCTCATAAAGTGTCTCCATTGTCAACAGTCAAAGAGTCTGATATAAATTAACTTTTCCAGCCTAAAAAAGAAAATTATATCCAAGTCTATCCAAAATAGGCATATATTAAATTTCTTCTAATAGAGGATATGAACACCACATTTTGAAAAAAAATAAATTTTTTTCTATATTAAGATGCAATCTAATAATTCCTAAAGAAACAACTTGAACTCTCGTGTCGCTTTCCCATTACACGACGTCCTAACTAGTCGACCCACGCTTCTTCGCTAACTATAACTCATATGGAGTCTTAGGAAACGTACTTTACTAGGCAATGTGTGTCAAAACCGAGAAATCAAGATCCGAAGAATCTCATTCTTAATTAATATCTCAATTTTTCAAAATATGACTCACTTCGTGTCAAAGAATGGGATCGACTTTCTTCAATCTCAAACGCTTAATCTACTAACAAGATAATAGTAGGAGAAAAAGAAAGCAAACTATACAACTCTAATTAGTAAAGATTTTCAAAGTGCCCATTGTCAATCAATGTGAGTCTCAATATAAATTAACTTTTCTCCTGCCTAAAAGAAAATTATATCAAAGTCTATCCAAAATAGGTATATATATTAAATTTCTTCTAATAGAGGATATGAACACCACATTTTGCAAAACAAATAATTTTTTCTATATTAAGATAATCTATCAATTCTAAAGAAAACAACTTGAACTCTTGTGTCGCTTTCCCATGAACACGCACGTCCCGATTAGTCGGACTCTTAATGGCTTTGTCGACCATAGCTCATATGGAGTCTTAGAACAAACTTACTAGGCACAGGTGTCAACAACTGAGAAATCAAGATCCGGAAGAATCTCATCCTTAATTAATCTCCCAATTCTTTTGGAAATATGACTCACTGTTTGTGTTAAAGAATATAAGACTTTTCTTTCAATCTCAAACGTTTGGTCCTTCTAACAGTATTAATAGTAGGAGAAAAAGAAAGCAAACTATACAACTCTAATCAGTAAAGATTCTCATAAAGTGTTCCATTGTCAATCAGTAAAGAGTCTCGATATAAATTAACTTTTTCAATTCCAAAGGAAAATTATATCCAAGTCTATCCAAAATAGGTACATATATTAAATTTCTTCTAATAGAGGATAAGGAACTATTACATTTTGCAAAAAAATAATTTTTGTTCTATATTAAGACGCAATCTAATAATTCCTAAATAAACAACTTGAACTCTTGTGCCGTTTCCCATGAACCCATACTGCTTATGACTAGTTGGACTCCTGCTTATCATCACCTTTATTTTCTTGAACAACCTTCAACTTCCTGCAATCTGTCTTCTTATGCCCAAACTTGTGGCAATAGTTGCATTTTCCCTTAAAGTCCTCATTCTTGGGGGCATTAGAAGTAGAAGTCACATTCTTGTCATTACCCATGACACCGCAAGATCCCTTTCGCATACTTTATCATTAGAAATTGTATTATAAGGATACTTTCTCTATGACCCCCACTCCGCCTCAGTCACCATAGAAATACTCTCGACCTTCTTCTTCTTCATATTCTCCTCCTCCTTTGCGAGGATTGCAGTCATATCTTCACGTATCTATCAGCCATTCCCGAAAGCATTGTAACCTGATCTACCACTATCAAATCAAGGGCGACAAAGTCCCCATGATCAGAAAACAACATAATATGAATCAAACTCCATACCAATGGTCTTAATCTTGTTGTAAACTACTTAATATTTTATCAATGTGCCTCGAATCCCACTTGTCCCATCATAGAAAGTGGATGAAGAGTATTCAGAAGTTCATTCTTCTCATTTTTTGAGAACTTTGTGTATTTCTTATCAACGACATCCAAGAACTTCGTTGCATTCTCATTCTTGTAAATGCTTTAATAAATAGAGTCCTCCATATGGTTCTCTATGATCATCAAACAACAACTGTAAGAATACTCCTAGTCCTCATAAGATTTTTTCTCACTTACAGAACTCTAACCAATGGGTTTTGGAGGAGGTTTAACTTTTAAAGTCAAGTTCAATTTCATAGTAGTCAAATTCATCATGAGAGATTTAACACATTGCTTGTAATTAGTCCCATTAAGTTTCGCGGATGGCGCAGAACCGATAAAGCTAAAAGGTGAAGAATAAACAAGAGAGCAATGTTAAAAATACATGTAAAACAAAGACATGCAAATTGCTCAATTCTTCGACTTACCAAATGACCCACAAAAGTGGTGACCAAATGCTAAAGTCTATAAAAACAAGCGACTCATACACACGAAAGCACCACTACCGTCACAACCAAACGCGTCAATTTCTATCGATAGAGTAGTAAAATTACGTGGTTCATGACACTTAATGAAATATCTTCATCAAACTAAGCATCCTACTAAATAATGAAGTCATCGATAGGGCAATTTCACTATCCGTATGGATCTTAACAAAATTGATGCGAAATACGGAAGAAATAACAGTTGCAACATCAATTTCAAGAACATCCGACATGCTCGCATTCTACGAGACAAGTTCATAAACATTAAATATTTCTCAATTTTACCTAAATGAAAGAAAACAATTTTATTAACAACATAATGTTATAAATAATCCAAATAACATGAACATAAATTGCAAAAGCAATAAGTGAAAAAAAAAAAAAAATTAAATTATCGTAAAATTGGGTAAAATATTCAATTGTGTCCTAAGATCAAATTTAACGTTTTAATAGGGTAAAAATTTTCCAAAAGGTTTGATTTTCGAAAAATTTCGAACTTGAAACGCAAGGCCCTAATATTGATTGACTATTTAATTATGTATATAAAATGACATATGGGTGTCTCACTTAATACTTAAATTTCATTCCTTTATTTATTATTATTATAATTTTTAAATGGTATTGATTTTTATTTAATTTATTCAAGTATTCCTTCAATTTTCAATTAATATAAAATAAATGGTTAAAGGAAAACATCAACCAAATTATCAATAGTCAAAACCCTATTATGGGAGACGGTTTAGGTTTCTGTATGGCAAATAGGGATCAAATAGACATAATTTGGGGATCCAAATGTTTGGGTCCCAATTTTTTATTCTTCAATTTCTTAAACGTGAATCGCTTCACATAATCAATCCGATTAAAAATACAAATTCCATATTTCAAGATAATTTCAATTTCTTGATTTTTGTAAAAGCTGCCTTCATATGAAACATGATCGAAAGACAAAAAGTTACAAATATGGTGAAATTTCAGTCAATAAAATCATTGGTGCCATTGGAACTGAGAAAGGGAGGAAGAAAAGAAAAATCTAGGAAATTAAGCGGTTTCTTCCGATAACAGTTCCGCTGAAAAATAAAGAACTCTTTCTAAAATTTTCCTAATATGGTTGATCACGGGAATAAACCTGTACAAACCTAGAAAACAAAAAAATAAAATAAAATTAACAACTTCAATATCAATTAAAGGTGCTATGATACCTATTGTTAAATTATTTTATAAAAACAAAGAGTATTTATTGATATAAAAATAAATGATCAATAATCAAATGACCCAATAAATATAATGCAAAATAATAACTTTATTGAAACAATAAAACATATTAATTTATATTGAATAGATAACATACCTAACATTGATTCAGAATTATCGGCAATATCCAACATTCCAATGTATATACGAACTTTATGACTTGATGGTCTTTGATGATCCTCTACACTTAGGGGGAAAACCTTTATGGGTAGATATCTTTTTATAACTAAACATTGAGAATAGTTTAAAAAAAATAATTATTAGCTACTCTTGGAAATTACATTTTATTTGAAAATTCAAATATAAAAGAGAGATTAAAAATATATATATTTCTAAGAAAAATATATACTTTTGATTTGAAAATTCAGTGTTTTATGAGAAAATTTTATTTCCTATGCTATAAAGAAGAGAAAATTATTGTCGATGTGAGTTCTCAACGACCTCGTGTCTTTATATACCCAAAGTTTCAAAGACAACTTATAATGTAGTGCCACTAAATCGGGTCAGCTCGTTTCGTAATGGGCCCATTGCGCTACGTACCATCACACCACCTAATGATTGTATATGTATGCTTCTGATGCCGTAAACTGCTTCTTGGTGATAAGTGGCTAAAGCCATTTACGTACTAATTTGGCTGGATATATAGAAAGTATATTAATGGATTTTTTTTTAAATATTGATAAATCTGAAATTATTTAAAATTAATATATTTGTATTTATTTTTTATGTTAACATTAGTTTATCCTAATAATTGATTTATCTTAAAAAATGATATTTTTAATCTTTATATTATTGAAAATTATATATATATATATATATATATATATATATATATATATATATATATATATATATATATATATATATATATATATATATATATATATATATATATATATATATATATATATATATATATATATATATATATATATATATATATATATATGCTTTATCTTAATTTATAAATTATTAATTTTTTAACTATCTATTTATGCTTCAGTATTTTAAAAAATTAACAATATTAATGTGAAAAAAATAAAAAATAAAGTGATAGTAATTTTTTAATAAAAGCATTAATGGAAGAAATGAAATATTAATATTGGAATTCTAATTTAATTGCTAAATTTATGGAATAATGTGTAAACAATTTCTTAAATTCTAATAAATTTAGTTATATATAAACTATATAAAAAAGACTTTAAAATTTCAATGAAATAATTAGAATTACTATTAAAACAACTTACACTATATTAATTGAATGACAGTTGGCCTGGGTGGAAAGGGTATGTTTTGCCAATCACGATTCTTGTTCCTGTTTTTGAAGAGATCGATTTTTGAAAATACAATGAACACCAAAATGATGTTCTCTGCAAATTATTCTTTTATGAATTTAGTGTCTCTATGTTTTTTAGAAAAAAAAAGTGAATCAAACATACGTATAAAAATATGTTTACCGTAAAAGAGAATTCAATGATATAATACCACTAGGATACTCAATTAAAATTGATATATATATATATATATATATATATTATTTTTATTACACAAATTAAAGGGATTTTATGTGGTTGGTTTCCATTTTCAATATTTTTTCTGGGAAAGACTGGATTTACTTTTTTCAACCGAATCGGGCCGGAGAAGCGCGTGTCAGCCGGGCCGACCTCAGACTCGGGTCGTCAGACGCAGACTACTGGATCGTCTGGGCCGGGTAGGACTGCCGTCGCCGCTGATCTACAGTTCTGATGCGGCGCCTCCGCAAGAAGAACCAAAAGGAAGAAGTGGCTCATGGCGCTTGCCCGCCGGCCCGATAAGTCGGATTCTTTACGAGAAAAGAGAGAATGCTTAGATTGCTTAGTGTTAGCGTCCAGATTTTTGTGTGTCTCTCACCGTTGGGGTGGCTTTGTATTTATAATGTATATTGTTCCCAATTTGAGGTTTGCAAGGATTCTCTCCTATTGGATGAGATATTTCTTGCCTTTATCGAACGAGATATTGAGGGAAAGCGGTTACCAAGGATTATCCCACTTTCCTATTTGAAGAGACCTGATTTATAGGATAATTGGTTACTGAGGATTATTCTCATAATGTGATTTAATTACAGGACTTGGGCCTCCTTAATTATTCACGTCATAGGCCCCTGGAGCGGGCGGCGGGTAGCAGCGAGCACTTGGAGTTCAGTGCTTTATTGGGCTGCCTCTCTTTTGGCCCAGGTGGACGGGCGCCCCATTTTTAAACCCCATCGATATCGATGTGCATAAAGCCCGGACTAACAGTTTGATTTAATCTCGAGACAAGTATCCAATATTTAACAAGATAAAGTAGGAGACATCGTTTCAAAAGTTTTAAATTCCATTCTTGAATAATTTGATGACATTTATGTTTTTCTTTTAATTTCATTTGTTTCCATCCTTTTTCCCTCTTGCTTTAGAATATCGAATATCTACTCATAGAAACAATTGTTTGTAATAATATGTTCTTTCTTTCCATGTTTTTAAGTGGATAATTTTGAGAAAACGATTTTAAGTAGGGTGTGCGCGATGCGGGTGGATCGGGAGATTTCGCGAATATCGGATCGTTCCCAGTATGTCCGGGATTTTAAATTCAAGATCCGGTCCCGAATCACAAAAAAAAAATCTCGTTCCGTTTGTCCCAATATTTCGAGGACAAAGCGGTTCGATCTCAGTTCCTGATGGAAATTTCAAATCGAGACCAGAGCGGAGCAGGATATTCGGATAAAAATATTAAAACTTTAAAGAAAAATTATTCATGAAAAGTTGCTTCTGATCGAAGCGCAACCAGCTGAGCCAGGATCTGGCGTGAATTGTGCGAAAGGGCACATGAATTAAAGCAACAGAACATTTCCATTTTACAGAAGAACGGTTTTTTTCATATGTCTATTGGGTGACTTGAGGCTAGATCAACCAACCAAAGAAAATGAAAAGACATCGAGGAAAATTAGCGACACAAGAGACTTAAGTTCCTCAGCTGAGACAAGCTAAAAGTCTGGTGATCATAAAAAAAAATCTAAGTGACCAATTAAATGATGCGAGACCACCATACCATATGGTAATAGGAAAAAGAAAAAAGCATGCCTTATAGATACAAGCATGCAGCGAAAAATAGAAACAAGGTGTAACAAAATTTATCAATTTTAATTTTCTAGTATTTGCCACGACACCATCAACTATGACCTATCACGTAGGATATTCTTACTATCTCACGAGTTTTCCATGGAGGATGCCCGAAGCGGGACGTAATAATTTGCTCGCATTCTTTCCATTACGTGAAGTGGCCATTTGCTAGGTATTCTTTCCATTACGTGAAGTTGAACATACGTTGGAGTGCAAATTGTCCTTCATATTAAAAATTCCTGACAAAAATACAAAACTTCAGTTGTCCCATATGAGCATCAATACAAATTACAAACAAAAATATATATAAAAAAAACAATTCTTCCAAAATATCGACAAGAAAATTTAACGTCTCATATGAACATCTTGATTCTCAACTCTTCGTTCCTATAAATAGATTCAAGTGCAAATAAACAAAAATAATTTAAAAGTCGCTTAATTTTTCTTGTAAAAACGAGAACCAAAATAACTTAATATATATTTTAGCACATTTCACAAAAGGAAGTTCAAAAAAAAGCAATCAACACGTTCTTGGCATAACACTCTCTACAATTTAGGATCTTGAGTGATTTCTCTGATCAGAAATTACAGAAAAATATATTTCAAAATCAGAATATATTCCATAAGAAAAAAATCAATCAAATTTATAAAGAATCATACTGTCCAAACTTTCCAAGTCTTCAATGGTTTCTTCAAGTTGGATAAGGTTACTTGTGATCTCAACCCAATCTTGACAATGAAATTAATCTCGCCGAGTGTATTGAGTCAAAGAACTCCTAAATCTGTCTAGTTCTACCTCTAGGTGCTAAGGCGGACTCTAGAAACCACAGTAGAGGGTGGTGCCAAAACATCCTTAGCGACTTTAGACAATATTGGGTATCTAGACATTGACTTTCCACCAATTTAAGAGATCAAGTCATGGGTATACTTTTAGGAAGTTCACGAAATATCTATCAACTCCTTTGGAAACCGGACACTCTTTCTCCTTTCTATAAAATAGTCATCTAATTCTTCATCCTCCACCATATCTTCTATCATTGGAAGGGTTAATGACTCCACCCATCCCCCCTTGCTCATTTCCCTTGTACTCATCCGTGTGCTCTCAAAGAATTAGTTACTCGAGTCACCAAATCATTTGCATCATTTCGGAATAAAGCTTTTATATTTTGTTTGCCAAATAGTCCATTTTATATCTAGAGGATCAAACCTGACAACAATAAAAAGCATGGCATTCATCTTTTGGATGGAATTTGATACTTGTCAAATTTTCTCTCATCATTCTGCCCATTTCAGTGAGTTCAGAGTCATTGCTGCTCTACTTTGAAAAGCACCGTCTTTGGCTCTGCGCATAATTTCGGGGAAAATCTGATTGAAGTGATCACAAAGAACGAAATCTTCTGGTAACATCGTAAAACCTTTCCAAAGCTCTAGTAAGATTTCTAGCTTTTGTCAAATCAACCTCACTAGGCATATCATTCCCAAGTCGCCTAAAAATTTACTATCAACATCTTCTAACTTATCAAAGGCTTTTGATAAACCACGGCTGATTCTAACATCAAATAAAGTTGAATTCCATCTAGTAGGGCAGTCCTAATTGCAAGATGCTTTAGACTTAATATTTCTTAGATTCACAGCACTTTTTAAACATTTCTAGCCTCTTGTGGACTCCCCTCACATACTTAACAACATCTCTAATTCTCTAATAGAGTATTGAGCACTTTCAAGGCCATCCTTGACTACTAATTGGAGAATATGAGCAAAACACCTCATCTATGGCTTCCCCCGAAACAAAAGCATTCTTTTTTTGTCATTTTTTCTTTAATTGTTGAGCAAGTCAGTGTCATTAGAGCTTGCATTATCAGAGTACACATAACTTTTGTTCAAGCCCCATTCATCCATACAAAATCCTATAGCATTCCCAATGTTAATTCCTTTATGACTCTTAACTACACAAAATTAGGGAATTCTTTTAATAAATTCCATCCAGAATCAATAAATGGCTTGATCGAGAGCATAAATAAGAAACATTTTGGATACTTGTCCAAGTATCCGTAGTCAATGAAACCCTCTGACATTGAGACGTAAGCAATGCATGCAATTTCTTCTTTTCTTGAACAAACAAATAGTAACAATCTCTAGCAATAGTATACCTAGATGGAATTTGAAACATGGGAAGACTAACTTGTATAAATTCCCTAAACCCTTCCCCTTCAACAAACCGAAAAGGTAATTCATCTTTTATAATCATTTTAACTAAAGCATCTCTGCAAGCTTGTTGATCAAAGCGCGACAAGATAATTTACTTTTTCGATTCACTTGCTGAAAGTTTAATATCTTTGCATTTTATCTGCGACTCTTGTATGCCTCAACAAATTCTTTTTATTTGGAAACTTTGCAAGTATCCCTCAAATGTTTCCATAGCCTACTGAAGGTCCCATACCATGCATTAGCGAGATGATCCTTACTCTGATACACATTTAGCCACTCCTGTCTCATTGCCTTGGTCATCCTTTAGTTTGACAAAATGTACCCCAAACCTCGGATCTAACTTTTGCTAGCTGAAGTGAAGTAGGTGAAGAGAGTACCTTCATTTTGGAGTACCTTCATTTGAAACAAATTAGAAACAGCGGTTTGTGTATTGACGAGCTGAAATTTGCTGGAATTGAGTTATTTCTCTTGAAGGTGGTGGTGGCATTTGATCTCTTCCATCAACTGAAATTACTTTTCTCTTCTTATTGAGATTGCCACTAATTCTCGTCAGAGGCGTAAATAAGTAATCTGTGAATATGTAAAAAATTATAAATATTTAAAAACATATATAATATATAATATGTTTTTTCATATAAAAATGCAAATAAAAACTCACCAGAATTAGAAGAAAATTCTCTGTTGGAATTTGAGGCCATGAAACACTATAGCAATTTCTACGGAAAGGAAAAAAATAAAAAATAATTAGATGAATGATAAAAGCAGAACAAAAATCAAAGTGAAAAGAAGAAAAATCCACACTGTACAAGTCCGTCCAACCATTCTCACAATATAAACAAAATCTTTAATTTTTAATTTTAAAATTGAGAAACGATTTTATCAATTGCTTAATTTTTTATTCAAAAGATCCTTAACTTTTCTTAAAAAAAAAAAAATCCTCAAATGGAGAACACTATTGTCATTCAAATTTTATAATTTTCATGAACATTCAAAAGATCCTTAATTTTTTCTTTAAAAAAAAAAAATCTACTCATAATATAATCAATCCACCAAATATTAATAAGGTAGTTCATATGCACAACAACGAAAATAAATAAATAATAATATTGAAGGAAATTGCCCTCAAATGTGTATATGGGTTTTGAGACTCAAAGCAAATGGAGTAACCTTCTTGTGAAAAATATCCTTAATTGAGCATGTAAAGTAGTCAAATGTCAACCTTGAGGTGATTTTTGCTCTTAGAAATCAATCTTGTTAGTCTTTAGTAAGGAAAGAAAAATAGAAGAAAAGTGGAAAATGAATGACGAGAGAGGGCTCACGATGAGAGTGTGACCCGCGAAACTCATAAAGTTAAGAAAATGATGGCAAGGCTGATTATGAGTGGGTAAAGTAGGGTTTGCCTTTTGTTTTCATATCAAAACTACACTGTTTTGGTCTAAACTACGTAGTTTTGGACTAAGTTAAAATATTATTTTAATTGTATATTATATTATTTTAATTTTTTTAATTCAATTACTGAAAATTCAATTTAAATATTACAAAAATTTTAACTATTATAAAATAATTATTACATTATAATTATTTAATATTATAAATTATAAATTATAAATACAATTATAAACATAACAATATAAATATAAACTATTAATTAAAAAGATAAATACTATAAACTAATATATATATATATATATATATATATATATATATATATATATACTATATATATATATATATATATATATATATATATATATATATAAAGTACTCAGTTCTAATTTCGGTTCTTGATTCAGTCTGATTCGATCACGGTTCTCGGTATGGATAACATGTAAGATCGAAACCGTACCAAAAAAATTTTTCAGAATGCAGTTCGGTTCGGATAAAGTCAAAAAGTCAACGGTATTTTCAGTTCGGGATAATTTCGGTTCGGTTTTTCGGATCAGTTCGGTATTCCCGTGTCCCATGCACAACCCTAGTTTTAAGAAAGGAAAAAAATCATATTTGAAAATCATATTTGAAAACTAATTATTAATGTTTTATAAAACAAACAACAATTTCAGAATCTAAAATATTTATAACATATTCATAGTATTTTAAAATAATTTTTATGACATATTCATCACAAAATATTTGTATAACTAATTTACAAATAATCATAAAAAAAATTGTTTTATGAAAGTATCATGGTTTTTATTTTTAAGAATAAAAAATTGAAAACAATTTATGTTTACTAAATATGTTTTCATTTTCATAGATACTACAAAACTACTATCCCTTAATATGTTTTATAGAAATTTCAAGAAAATTATATTAAAAAATGGTTGATAGAAAGTATAACATTCAATTATGAAGATTAAGACAAAATGAGTTCTTTAAAGAAATAATGGAAGGATAGAAAAAGAAAGGTCTTTTCGGTCTTCAAATCAGGCGAGAATGAAATAATATGTAAAAACACCCAATAGAGAGTGGCTCCTGAAGACAGTACACATGTCCCAGATTTGATATCAGGGTGTCATCTTATTGAGTGTGTATTCTAAGTCTCATAATATCCTATATCGATTAGGAATGTGAAGACTTATGAGTATATAAGCATTGATATTCCAATTAGTATGACGTCCTTTCGGGAAAAAGCCCAAAATCAAAATCATAAGGGCTTAGACCCAAATTGGATAATATCATACCAATATGGATGCGGATAGATCCATGAGACTTTCCAATAAGTGGTATCGGATGCTTAATCGTGTGAATAGAAGCTGAACAAAATGATGTGGTGAGCCCCTCTAACAAATGGTGTTTTACGTAAGGCGTGTGCTCGAATGCAATGAAGAAAATCCTGATTTAAAGGAGACTCGATGAAACTTTATTGGAGGGGAGACTTATGAGTATAGAAGTATAGATAATATCCAATTATATGAGGCCTTTTAAGAAAAAAACCCAAAACAAAACCATAAAAGCTTAGGTGTAAAGTGGATAATATCATACAAATATAAATAAGGATATGCCCACGAGGCTTCCCAAACTTAAAGCATAAATAGATAAGAAAGGCGAAAAAATGGAGAAAACTGACATTATCGGTTCTATTGAAATGAACTAAGAACTATTTTTTTTTGGTATTTTCTTTCTGTTCCCATGGCAAAAGAAAATCAAAGAAAATTCAGCCATTTCATGAAATCCTATTGATGAGGTTTGAAATAATAGGTGCGTAGGCCTAAGACGTAAGCCCAAAACGGGATTAAAAAACGGGACCAGTACTAGCAATAGGCCCTTGATGACATCCCCTAAATATAGGCAAAAAACAAGGGCCCAATTCTGTAAGACCCGAGAAATTTCAATTTTTGGAAAAAGGAGCCATCGTAATTTAGATTCTGAATTCGGTAATTTCGGTTAAAAATGCGTAATGTATTCTCTAGATCTCGGATGACAAAGCGGTTCCTGTTGGAGCGAGTCTCGCGAAATCTAAGCTATGCGTAAATTTTGTCGAATTAGGGACGGTCGGGGTCGACCGTTTTGAGGAGCATCGCCCGATTTGGTCTTAGCCAAAGCGACTTTAGATAGCGAAAGTCACATATAACTTGTACTCATGTGTCATAAGTGGCATGATTAGAGAAATGAGGAAAATGGATGGCCGAGGTAGAGCCGAATGTCAAAACTGGGAAAAGAGGGACAAAATTGGCATTATGAAAATTGTTTTAAGTCACTAAATGCCAAAAAAGTGAATAGTCTTCATCTCCTCAAATTGAAATAAGGCAAAAACGTGAAATGGAGAGGCAGAAACTTGCAGAACCGATTTTTTTGAGAGATTTCCTTTAGAGATAAACTTCTCTCCTAAAATATCGCGCGATCCAAATAGTCAAGCGATCTTGAGACGAAGGAAAGGTACTCTACGGAGCGGGCTACACGAAGATGGGTTTGAGGTTTGACAAACTCCGTGGTGAGATTTCTCCTACTTGATTTTATTCCTTCTTTAAGTACTTTTCGATGTTTGGTGAATGAGGCCGTGAGGGCCGTGGTCGATCCCAAGCTTGGGACCCGGGTGTCTAAATTTTTAGAAATTGTTTACTGCCCGTGACTACTCCATGGCTGTTTTGGGTTGATTTAATTGTGCTTTTGTGATAAATCATGCTTTGATTGAAGTTGGGCCGGGAATGGCCGTGAAATGCGGGTTCACAGGGTGAGCAGGTGAATTAATGAATTTTCGGGAATGATAGCAGGGGTTTTTATTATTCCCGAAACAGTGTTCTCAAAAATATATTTTTGTGAAAATCTGTGTTTGGTCGAGTGATTTATATTAAATTGCTTGTGTTTGATCATTAGCCCAAGTGAGCTAATTTTGATGTATGAAATGAGAATTTACATGACATGATTGTGTGAATTGATTGTTTTGTAAATATAATAAGTAATACATATATTTACGTGTGAATTAGGCTTGTATTGGAATTGACATACGTACATTCCATATGCCTTTGGAACACCTAGGGTATAGAAGTGAGTGCATGAGATGAGTCTAAAGCAGTTCGAAGGTTGTCTAAAATATTAATTATCGGAGGGTAGTCAATTAAAAATATCGATCGTCGAATGACTGATTGATATTCATCGGAGGGTAGTCATAAACAAATTTAAAAAAATATCGATCGTTGGGCGGCGATTGATATTCATCGGAGGAGTAGCCTGAGCAAATAATATATCAATCGTCGGGCTGGCGATTGATATATATATACATGGAGGTTGTCATGAGCAAACAAATAATTTTTAAAACTACGAGACTTAGAGCGAGTGTGATGCGTCAGTGAGGACTCGGGGATGCGAGTTGGTCATGTAGACATTGAGTAGGATCGTCGTTCTTCGAATGTGTGTTTTTCATTGAAACATTCTTGTGACAGGTGGTGAGTGGCGGCAGGCGATTCCGCTGCGAGCATTAGCTGCGCAACCTAGGGGATATTATTTTCTGAAATCTGGGAGCGTGGGAGTGGCTCGATCCACTGAGGCTGAGGATTAGAAGAAAGCCGAGTTGTGGCTTTGGTTCCTGATTTAAACATGTATTAGAACTTTATAAGTTTGATATATGTTGTATAGAGTAAACATATTAAGCTCTTATATTGTGGTTTATATAGTTAGATTCATAGTTGGTATGTATATTGAGTATTGTTTATGGAGCCCAGTGGCCGTATTACTCATGTGATTGGATATATTGGATTATATTTACTGTTTGGGACGGGGATATGCAGGTTTGTATTTTTGGTAGAGCTCCACATGTTACAGGAGACTGCGATTTTCGTGAAAAATGTCGGTTACCCGACGTTCCACGTCTGCAGGTTGTGGTGGTCAGCGGACCCCGGGTTTTGGGGCGTCCGCGGCGTATCGAGCTTAGGTGGTATGAATACCTAGGGAGCTCGGGTTTGGGTATCCATCACCACTAGATGGTTAGATGATTGATTTAGAGATCAGGATATTTCAGACCAATCTAGAGAGAAATATGGTTGCATAACTGTAGCAATTAAACCGGCTAACAGGAATGTTATATGGGCTTTATTTTCCAAGTGGGATCATCTGTTCTTTAGCACTTTACATGATCTCTTAAATTTGGGTGTTTCTCCATTCTTGATCCCCATTTGGTATAGGATGCGGGAAATAGTATTCCATGAAGAAAGAAAGGAAAAAGAACAAAGGACATCATGAAGTTTCATGACTTAAAATTCTATTATAAATTTGAGGGAAATAATTAGCTTTAGAGGCATGGAAGCCATTGAAATTTGAAAGGTTCCATTGGGTTTAGAATGAGAAGTGCATTGAAATTATGTTCCATTGCTTAAATGGTTGTTATGCTTTCTTTTAAGTCTATTTCGATCGAGGATTCTATTGAATATGTAGTAAATACATCATTACACTCCTCTTGTTGGTCTTGAAATTCATGGGGTTGTCCATTGAATTAGATGTTGAGTTTTTTTTTTTTCCTTGTAGGAGATATCGGGTTTTTTTTTCTTCGCACATTCATTAGTTTGAGTGTTGTTCACCTTTAATTAATTGTATTTTGCATTGCTTGTGATATCAATACATTAGAGGTTTCAATAATGCGGAACTTGATCGGGAGTTGCTTACACTTGATGTGCGAGGGTTAAACATTTTTCCAATATTTTTGAGTACTTTTGTATCTATTCCATACATGGGTAGCTGATGTCGATGTTGACCCGGGGAGTTGTCGGACACTAGTTTTTAATCATGATATGAATATTGTCCTGTTTTGCATTTTTATCTACTCTATTATATATTGCAAATTTCAGTGCTCTGTTCTCTTTCGAGAATAACCTTCTTCTTAGGGCAAAATGGAGATAAAATGAGTGGAGAGATCTACATCCTCACTTTTATTTGTTGACAGAGAGAAAGCCTTCCTTATAGTACTTCATGGTTGAGGCAATTCACAAGATCATTTAAAGTGGTGTTGGGTCCCCTTTCTTCCTGATTACGTGTTTGTTTCTCCCGATTCTAAGATGAATTTTAGAGTAGCGGTTGAGTGGGTTGTATTTGTCTTGAAGTTAACAATGCGAGATGTTGATCGGCAAAATGAAGTGCTAGATTTAGCGTGGTGAATTCATAGTCATGACTAATGAGGACACTTGGGGTTTTGTTGATCCAGCTTTTTATATGAGGTGTGTTATGGAATACTTTCTTGAGTTTCACTAATCTTCGTATCCCTATTTGGAGTGAGGGTTGGTGGTGGTGGATGAATAATTTGGATCTAGCATTTCCTTGTGTATCCTCACTACTAAGAAGCGTGCAATGACGCAACGAGGGCGGCACGGCGTAGGTAATCTGGGCGCGACTTTAGGCGTGCCGGCAGCAGTGTGCACTCGGTCACTCACATTTTGTTTAGCCCGGTTTGACTGGTATTTTTGAGTCAAATTTTTGGACATTGATACGTGGCTTAGGTTCATGAACTCTTGTTCAACACAAAAATTTTCAAAAATATTTGAAAAATAAAATAAAATAAAATCAAATAAAATTAGACAAAATTTTCGAAAAATAAAATTTTCAAAAAAAATAAAATTTTCAAAAATGAAATTTTGTTGATAAAAATATCTTAAATGCATAATTGATCGCCTTGCATTACCTGTGAATGCAAGGACAATGCATATACACTGATTTATGTGTATGATTAGTGTCTCGGGGCTGTGTTCATGCCTTGGAGGTACTGTATTGTATATTGACTGCCATGTTGATTGTGTAGATGGCTAGTAGAGGGCGAGGGCCGGTCGTCACGACGGTCGAACACCACGAGCAATTTGACCGACCGCGGTGTTGTCCAGCCAGGCCCTTTGTTGAGGTAGTAGACATAAATGGCGTTCTATTTATTGCTCATGACATAAGCGAGTGGTCGGAGGTCCCAGTGGCCTCAGAGATTTAGAGCGCACCATCCTTGACGTTCACAAAGGGAGAAGCTTAGATGGTGGCGAGACCATTGGATTCGTCACGGTCGAAAGTGTTAGAGGCTATGGAGATTATACGTGGCGACCGGATTAGACTAGCTGCGTCCCAACTAGAGGGTAAGACCCCAAATATGGTGGAAATGGGCAAGGACCTCTAGAGACACAGGCGATGACATGGCGGAATTTAGGAGGCGTTCATGGGTGCGTGCTCGGCTGCGAGGCTGGCGGGAGTTCCTAGAAATTTGAAGCGGGCGGATGGCGTGATGGATTATGTGACTAGGTTCCTGAGCTAGCCCGATTGTTGATGATTAAGTGGCCTGAAACTTGGCGAGTTAGGAGAATTTGAGGAATGGACTGAAGTTGTCCATTCAGACGAGGATGTAGGACCGCTACGGGATATGGACTCGTGGTTGGGACTGACCCTGACCGTAGAGAGAGAGTTGGGCTTAGGGTTGAGACCTTGAAGGAATTTGTATGTGAGTTCTCCCACACAGGGATTAGGGCGAGAGTGGGATGATGTGTCGGGGTTGCGTGGGAGATCCTCGGGGGACTCACTCATAATGCTGAGGATCATGGACAGTATCGGGAGTTCGATGTCATCTGGGGATGGATTGGTGATAACTACGGGATCGTTATCGTTATGAGCATAGGAGAGTTACCGCTTTATGCAGCGGGACGATACTCGTATGATATTTCGGGGAGACCGGCGTGATATTTTCTTGCGGGAGCCGTTATACGAGGTCGAGGTGTGAGGACGAGTTAAGGCGGGTTGGCTAACAAGCTGCACCCAGAAGAGGACCAGCGAGGAGAGACCGGACTTAAGATCTGCCTCGAGTAGTATGCGGAGTATGTGGATGTTTTTCCGGATGAGCTACACGGACTACGTCCACGAGAGGGTAGTAGACTTTGGTATCGAGTTACACACATTACTTCACCCCATCTCTATGACTCGCGTAGGATGGCAGAGTTGAGTTGCGGGGAACTCGAGTCCCGGCTATAGGAGCTGCGGACGAGGGTTCATAAGGCCAGAGCACTTCACCATCGGGCGCTCCGGTTACATTTGCAAGAACCGAACCCTTATTTGTGCATTGATTGCAAACAGTTAGGCTTAGGGTTCACGTCGAGAATCGATACCCATTATCAGGATTGACAATTTGTTTGATCGGTTGAGGGTGAGTCTACTCCAGAGATGAACCTTGTGGCCCGGTTACCATCGGTGAGGGTTAGGGATGTGGGTATCCGCACAAGACGGCGTTTAGGACGCGTTATGGGCACTTTGAGTTCCACCCGGTGATGCCCTTTGGATTGTGAATGCCCGGCGCATTCATGGATCTCATGCATGGATATTCCAGCCCTATTTAGGTCGGTTATTTGTAGTCTTCGTGGTGAAATGCAGTCTACTCCCGGTCCAGTGGGAGCATGAGTATCACTTGAGGATCGTTTTACGGAGTTGTTGAGAGACCATCGAATTTGTGCGCTAAGTTTAGTAAATCTGAGTTCTGGCTTCGAGGTGAGATTTTAGGACACGTGGTGTGACATCGGGAGTGTCTGTCGACCCAGGAGAAGGTCGAGACGTGATGAGTTGGGAGAAGTAGAGATTAGTCTTCGAGATCGTAGTTTCTTGGGATTGGTGGGTATTCACGGGAGATTCATGGAGGATTTCTCGGGATAATATTTTTATGGCCAGGTTGACCGGAAGGAGGTCGAGTTTGGAGTGGGATGGCCGTCTGAGAGGCGTGAGAGTTGAAGGAGACTTCTTGGCTCAATCTTGATGGTCGGACGGGACGGGGGTACCTGATGTATTGTGATGCCTCGAGGGCGGGCCCCAGGATGTGTTTTTGATCACCGGTCAGGGAGGTAGTGGCTTATGGTTCCGTCGGTTGAAGATCCACGTGAGAATTACCCCACACACGACATGGAGTTGGCGGCGCGTAGTCTTCGCCTTGAAGATTTGAGCGCCACTACTTATGCGTGAGGAGTTCGAGGTGTACTCGGACCGTAAAAGTCGAAGTATATTTTCCTTGGCCGGGACCTCGTGTGAAGAGCAACACGGATGGATGGAATTCTGAGGATTATGACTTCACTTTGCATTACCATCTGGTAAGGCAAATGTAATTAACCCGATGCACTCGATCGGAAGTCACGGAGCGTTATGCAAATATAGCTTCTCGGGAGTGGCGGATGCTCGGAAGCGTGGGACGGTTTGGGCTCTGATCTGGCAAGCGGAACTCGAGGTACCTTAGGGAGTTTAGTGGCTACACCGTCTGGCGAGCGAGTGATTGAGTCCCAGTGGAAGGACGTAGAGATAGTGTCCCTCGGGGGATAGAGTGCGGTCGGATACGGTGAGGGCTAGGCGGATTCCACGCGGATAGTAGTCTTGATATAGGGGACGGGTAGTGGTTCCCCAGTTGACTGATTTGAGAGAGGAGATTCTCGAGGGGAGTTTCCACTTGCTCTCGATTTACCGTGCATCGATTGAATCCAAAATTAACTAGAGCATCGCATTTTCATAATATTGAAAGAAGTATTGAACCACCTCCCAAGTTAATTCATAGTGATACATATGTGATTTGAAATATGTTGAACTAGAGGTGGGAAAGAAATGCTTTGTGACTTTTTATTGATGATTGCACAAGATATTTGCTATGTATATTTTTATAAGGAGTAAGATGAAGCATTGGAAAAATTTATGCATTATAAGAATGAGGTTGAGAATCAACTTGGTAGAAAGATTAAGGCAATAAGAAGTGATCGAGGTGGTGAATATGACGCATTGTTCGATCGGTTCTGTCAAGAACATGGTATTATTCACCCGAACTTCGCCTTATACATCTCAGAAAAAATGGAATTGTTGAGCGTAAAAAATAGAACATTGAAAGAGATGATGAATGCCATGTTGATTAGTTGAGACCTCATAACTTGTGAAGCTTGCTTTCTTAAATTATATTTTAAATAGATTACCCGAAGTTAGACAAAAATCCCATATGAATTATGGAAAAGTTGGAGTCCTTCCTACAAATATTTAAAGGTGTGGGGGTGTATGGCTAAGGTGATGGTTCCTATTCCCAAAAGGATTAAAATAGGACCTAAGACTATCGATTGTATATTTATTGGTTATGCAATAAATAGTAGTACTATATCGTTTTCACAATGCATAAATATGATATTCCTGATATACATGTCAATACAATAATTGAGTCAAGAAATGCATCATTCTTTGAAACTATATTTCCTAGTAAAAATGCATGTGATGGGAGTTTTCTTAAAAGAACTCATGATACCGCGACTAGTGATATAGACCATAAGTCTATAAATGATGAAAGTGAAGAGGCACTTAGACGCAGTAAAGGCAGTACTTCGAAAGTCCTTTGATCAGTTTTCTAACATATTTGTTAGAAAAAGAGCCTCAAAGCTTTTAATGAAGCAATGTGCACTCACAGAGCTCTCCTATGTGGAAAAGAAGGCGTAAATAGTGAAGTGAATCCATCATGCAAAATCGCACACGGGAGTTTGGTTGATCCTTCTCAGGGGAGTAAACCATTAGGGTGTAAATGGATTTTCAAGAGGAAAATGAAAGCCCGATGAATCAATTGATAAGTACAAGGCTACACTTCATGGCAAGGCTATAAACAAAGAAGGTCTTGATTCTTTGATACATATTCTCCTGTCACGAGAATAACATCTATTCGTATGTTCATAGCTATTGCAGCATTGAATAATCTTGAGATACACCAAATGGATGTGAAAACAGCTTTCCTAAATGGTGACTTAAATGAGGAAATTTATATGGACCAACCCAAAGGGTTTATTTCTTTGGGACAAGAGAAGAAAGTATGTAGGCTTGTTAAATCACTTTATGGTTTAAAGCAAGCACCAAAGCAAATAATAAATGAAATTTAATGAGGTAATGATGTCGAATGGTTTCTAATTAATGAATGTGATAAATGTCTATGTTAAAGACATAAATAATGGATATGTCATTGTTTGCCTATATGTGGATGATAATATTTTGGGTAGTAATAATTATATTATTACAACTACCAAAGAAAATGTTATCTAATAAATTTAACATGAAGGATTTAGATTATTTGCAGATGTTATACTAGGAATTAAAATTTCTAGAACATCTGGTGGACTTATATTATCTCAATCACATTATATTGAGAAATTACTTGACAAGTTCGATAAAGATGAAAGCAACATTGCTAGAACACCAGTTGATATAAATCTCATTTGTTTAAAAATATTGGTCAAAGCATATCACAATTGGAATATTCTCATATCATTGGAAGTCTAATGTATGTTATGAGAGGCTACACCTGAGCAGATCTTTCTTGCCATCTTTGTGCTTGAGTAGATATATGATAATCAAGGGAGTAGACCCTTTGGAAGGCAATTATTAGGGTTCTGTAGATACCTAAGATATACCCCGAATTATGGATTGCATTATCTGAAGATATCCGACAATACTAGAAGGGGTATAAGTGTATTGGATATCGATATGAAGGATACAAAATCTACAAGTGGTTATGTTTTTACACTTAATGGGGCAGCTGTATCTTGGAAATCATCAAAGCAAATGTGTATTGCGGGATCTGTGATGGAATACGAATTTATTGCTTTAGATAAAGCGGGAGAGGAAGCGAGAGTGAAGCTGTCAGTTTCTAGAGGATATTCAATATGGCCCCGAACACAATGTAACAATTTGTATACATTGTGATGGCAAATCTAAAATTGGTAGGGCACAAAATGAGCGCATGTATAAATAAGTCAGACATATACGTCGACATAATCTGGTCGGAAATTGCTCTCAAATGGGATTATTTCTATTGCTTATATAAAAGAGTGAAAGGATAATCCCAGTGGATCGGCTGCAGAAAGGTTTGTGAGTGAGCAAGTAAACTACACATCGAGGATGGATTAAAGCCTATGAAAAAGAATCCGCATGTGGCAGCTAACCTAGTTGGTATAGATCGAATCTGAGTTCAAAGAGACGTAGGGTATGCGTGATTGAAAAGCTTTGCAAGGGAGATAATCTCTCCTACCTATTCCTATGATAAACTAGTGTTGCCTGTAGAGTTTATTAGGGTAATCTATGCTTTTAATGATTCTTATAACTTGGAAAATCCAAGTGGGATATTGTAGGATATTTACAATAAAGTCACATATGGGTGTGAAGGAAACATACGTGAGAATTTATAAAAATTTGAGTTCTCTAAAGCACTCGCTGAAAACTGAGGGAGTTGTTCGGGGCCAGGAAATAGGAACACAATCCATGAGAACCAATTGTGTTAGGAAAGGGCGTAGTGAAGTCTATTCGATATGATTTATCAAGCGGTGAATAGTTCAAGACATCATGTTCACTATTTGGCCCGGAGTAAATCCGATGGGCTTTCAACAGGGAAAGTTCAAGGCTAAAGGCTACCACCTATCTCGGCCTTACGATCTTTCCAAAGATGTACTCTCTATAGTGTGTCGGCATTATCATTTGCATACTAACGACCAGAATTTTCCATTCATGTGATTATTGGACGAATATTTTTTTTTAAGTGTAAAGCGAGTTGTTGGTTGACTTTGAGCCTAAATTAAAGTGGGACTCGATTGTTATTTTGAACAATATTTCGTGGGTTCATATTCTACTATGTGAGGAGAATAATTTAGTATATTCATTTGCTTAAATCGAGTAAGAAATGAATGAGAAAATAGGCTCCTAAGTGACCCTCTTGAAAAGGTGTTGTTTGGACTTTCAGTTTAAGTTGTGTCAGTTCATGAAAAGGTGTTGTTTGGACTTTCAGTTTGAGTTGTGTCTTCTCATTTTGAGTTGTGTCTTTTCATTTTGAGTTGTGTCTTTTAGGATGGTGACTCTCCAGAAAGTCATAAAAAGGTCTATAAATACTCAGGTTCATTGTCATTCTTAGTACACAACAAAAAATCTCAGTCATTTCATTCAGGCTTTAATGCATTATTTTCGTTAAGGTAGTGCATTCGAAGAGTACACAACATAGTTTGGTTCGCTGGACAGATAAATTGTAGTGCTACTTACGCGGTATTGAAGATCGTTGTATCTGGGAGGCCCGGATCTCGATATTCCATAAGCACACCCGAGTGAGGCGAAATCTGTCTTAAGGACATAGTGTCAAACACTAGCCTTGATCTACCTAAAGTTCTATCATAGTTCCTGTTATGCAATCGGGTTAGTATCTAGTTTGCATATATTAGAAACTGTTACGTGTAACACTTTCATGTAACAATTTATTTTTTCCGTGTAATACTTCTATATAACTGTTTCACATTTACTTGTTACTGTTTTAGTATAGTTTGCATGTTTCAAAACTGAAATTTCAACTAGTAATTTTAATATATTTGAATACCCTAGAGTCAACATTTCCCTCCAAGTGATATCAGAGCTGGTGGTTCCTTGGCAACAAAAAATGTCAGCGATGAAGTTTGATGTTGAGAAATTTGATGGGAGAATAAATTTTGGCTTGTGGCAAGTGCAAGTCAAGGATTTATTGATTCGATCTAGGTTACATAAGGCGTTGAAGGGCAAGCCTACCACTACCTCTTGTGTGCAAGACCTGAGACTTATAACTCTATTGTAAGTGATGAAGATTAGGAGGAGCTAGATTTGAAAACTGCCAGTACTATAAGATTGTGTTTGGCGACGAATATTCTAGCAAACGTGCCTGAGATTTTGACTGCCAAGGGACTTTGGGAAAAGCTTGAGCATGTATTAAGTAAAGAGTCTTTCAAATCGATTGTACCTGAAGGAGCGGTTTGATGGAGGAAGGTACGAGGATCTTGGACCACATGAGTACTCTCAATGACATCATTTCAGATTTCAAGGCTATTAGAGTTGTGATTTCTAATGAAGATAAGGCTGCGTCTTATTTGGTATCTTTTGATCTCTTATGAACACATGAAGCCTATCTTGATGTATGGGAAAGATACAGTGATTTATTCAAAAATCACCACCAAACTCCTGTCTCAAGAAAGAAGGCTTGTTAGTGGCGAGAATCTTTGACAGTTGAAAAATGAGCGGGTGGTCGAGAAGAAGAAATTCGGAAAAATAGTTTGTTGGGTGTGTGGACAATCTGGGCACATTAAGAAAAATATCCAAAAGGTGGATCTGGTTCGACAAATGGCTCTGACTCCCAAACTAACACAGTAACATTTGATGATGAAATTCTCTAAGGAAGAGATATGCATCCGTGGCATGTCTGTTAGTTGCCATGGAAAAGAGGATGTGTCAGTGTTAGCGGGTCCACATTTGCACATGGGCACTGGTTTCACAAATTTGTGCAAGGTGAGAAGATGTTGATGGCTGAAGAACTCCCAAGGAAAGCGAAACAGGTGGAGTTGCACCATAGTCAACAAGACGATCGACATGTGCTGACGAAGAAAGTCTTGGAATTGGTAAAAGTTATAAGTGTTTTGTATACTTGTTATGGTGGAGTATGGTTCTCAGTTTAATAGAATGTAGTATTTATTAGAAAAAATCTGAAATCCTGCTAAAGTTTTAGAAGATTCCCACTTTAAGAAGAAAGTTAGAGTGTTGAAGAAATATAACAAGATTGGTGATGCCCTCAATGAAGTCTGATGGTAGAGATTGTTGAGTAGGGGTTCTCCTTATGAGGGCCCTACCTTATTAAATTGAAGAAATGAGAGTAAAAAAAGGGGTTGAAGAAAGGAGAGTAAAAAAAAGGGGCCCTTTGGTCAACAAAAGGGGTAGCCGCCCATTCTTTTCTTCACCCTTTGGTATTCTGCCTATAAATATGCAGTTTCTTTTTTAGTAGAAAAATCATCCAAGAATGTGAGAGAGAAGATTAAGAGAAAGAGCAAGGGGTTATTTATCGGGTTTAATTCGAGATTTATAGTGTAGATATCTTTAGATAGTGGTAGCAGCAGTTGTCCAGGTTTATATTTTATCTTGTATTGGTATCGAGTTTCTTATAGGGTAAGTGGTGAAAATCTATATAATTGTACAATTTTATTATATAGTGAATTTTATCTTGATCCATCAATGATTTTTCTCCGATAAAAGAGTTTTTCACGTAAATCCTTGTGTCATTTATTTTTCCTGATTTATTTCTTTGTATTAGTTGATATTTTGCTAACATTGATCTCTGGTTTTTTTCCACTAGACTCGACCATGAGCAAAGGACCCCCGTCAGATCGTTAACTACGGTTGCTTTTAATCAGTGTTGAAATCGGTAGAGAATCGATGCGACTCGTAGAATCCTCTTAGCAATATGTCACCACTGTCGATCTTTGAAACTGAATCACGATCACGGCTTGCGAATGGTCCGGTAATATCGGATGAATCGGCCCGAGTTCTTGAGATGACTTCGGTGACTCATTAAAAATGACTACTTCTGAATCTCTATGAGAATTTCAATATGTATTCCACCAAAAGCCAATCAGTGAATGAGATTTCAAATCACAGTAAAAGATGAAAAAAATTCAAAGTTAATTCTACAAATTTACAAGTAAATGCGAAGCGAGATTAAATCACAACCCTGACCGTAAATTTGATATGGAATTTCAAATCACAAAAAAAAAAAAAAATAAAATAAATTTGAGATTACCACATAAAAGCCGTAAGATTAAAGTGGGTGCAAGACTTTGTTTGTAAAAAGCGAAATTTGAGATTCTGGTCGATAGTACCTCAGAGATGGAACAACTGGATTGAATTGAATGGCATCTGGAGAAGACGAATGGCGGAGAAGGCAGTAAGCGAGGAGAGACAGCGGCAAAGAAGAAGGACCCAGAACGAGCCCTAGGTCTCTCCTTTTGCATATTTAATATCCTATTAGGATATTTTATTTATATTCATATTTTATGGACAAACAAAGGGACTTAAATTATAATATATATTTCGTGTACTCATTTTCTTAACTTTTTCTAAAAGATGTATCATCACTCATTTAAGAGCAAACAAAGAAAACCGAGAATACATATATTTGATTTTTTTGAAAATATATTTGATATTTGGTATTTGATATTTGATATTTGATATTTGATATTTAGGATATGTACCATATATTTATCCTATTATCTTAATATTTTAAAAAGACCCACGAATATTTACCATATGTGTGTATGTGATATTTTATCTTTAAAGATATTTACCATATATTTACCTTGTTATCTTAATATTATATATATAGAGATAAATGTTTTAAGCTAATAACTTTTTATATTTTGATAAATATATTGAAAATTTAATATTAATAAAAATTTTGATAAAAGAGAGTCATGTTAGATAAGAAATTGTTTTATTTTATTTTTAACTCACTTAATTATATCTATTTTTTTAATAATTTATATAATTTATAATAATTTTTGAAAGCTAGCGATGCTGTTTTGATTAGTGTTTTAAATTAAAAAAAAAAGTTATGATGGCTAAAACGACGTCTTTAGATCCCCAGCGTATTTTCCATATCAAACCTTCGACCCCCATTTTTATATAAAAAAATTGCTTTATTAAATTTTAGTTTACTTAATTATATCTATTTTCTATTAATAATTTATATAAAATTTTAAAAATATTTAGGTATTTTAATCATCTTATTTCGTATCGATCAGTCACATGGCGATATTCGCGATCCGATACGTCACCGAGAATTTGTCCAGTCATTGACCCGTCTGCGTAACTTTTTTTTGAACCATGCTTTCAATGCGAGAAGGGAGAGGCCATCAGAGTTGAGCGAAGAAGAAAAACAAGCGCAGAAGATATTAAAAGAAGATATTCAAAGTTCAGCTCTGAACGACGGCATTTTTTGTTAATGCCACTGATTCTTCAGCTTCTGTGAAACGTATCTGATTCTCTACAAATAAACAAAAAGACGGTTGGAGACGAAGACCAAGAAGAACTAAGAATCTTTGATAAGGGTTGTTTTCGAGGTGGCGACAACGACGTTTCGTTTTGAATTTTATGACCAAATTGCCCTCCTTTCCCGTTTTAGAAATTTTATTGATTTTATATTGATATGTAACAATATTCAGTAATGTACTTAAAATCGAACTCAAATTCCCCTACATTCTCAAAGCATAATTTATAGGGGTCTTCAAATGTTACGGCGGTAGTCGAATCCCATATAAATGAGGCTCTGACCTAGTTTGGAGCTAAGTTTATAGACTGTTGATCGGTCCCGATAAATCGGACGGAAATTTGAACTGTTGTTTTTCAATGCTCCCTTCAAATCTAACTATTAGTTTTGTACTTGATCGATCGAATGAGATGGCTTTAGGATGAAACGGGTTTAATAGGCTTAGAATGGATTGGTCGGACCAATCTAGGACAGGCTTGACAAACCCAATAATTAAATCTATATATTTGTTTAATTTTAACCCCTCCTCTTATTTAAAATTTAATTCACTAACTATATTGTATATATATTTAACTTATATAATAAAATTTTAATAAAATACATATTATAAATATAGTTACATAATATATTTTTTAAAAAATAGCATAAGAATAAGGGTGGACATATTAAGGTGGGCTTATGAACAAGCTTATCAGAAACGAGCTTATGGATGGATATGTAGGTGAGCTTGAAAGCTGTGAGCTAAACTGGAATGAGGCTTCGCGACTTGATATTTCTAAAATCGGACTTTGACCATGCTTAACCCACTTAGACTTGGATTAGGTTTTAACTCGTGAAACTAGATCGGACTCAAAGCGAAACTCGGGCTTTTTGAAAACCCCCAAAAGTATTTAAAATGACAAAAACAAAACCGCAAGAGCAGCAACATTTCTCTGGGTTGCAACTTGGGGATAGGGACTTTTTGTTAATTCAGAAAAGAAAGTAAAACGCTAAATAGAAAACATGAGGGGCAGGGGGTGCCAGAAATCATTAGGCAGCGGAGGACACGTCCTAGGGAACCAACTTTTCTGGTTCCACTAACAAGGGGCACTTTGGTAATATACTATATAAGTCCCCTGGATTGACAACGATTTGGTTTGCCCCATCTTATGTAACAGTCAACAAAAATAACAAGGGAGAAGTATGATTCAGGCAGTTTATTTGAAAATAAAAGAGAAATAAGTACAAAGAATGGCAATTGGGTAAGTCAATACATTTGACCAAAAAATAATTATCTTTGAGGAACCAAAAGAATAATTTATCAAACAATACCAAAACTACCCCTCTAAACAATCCAACTATTAACCTCATTTATTTGTAAGTACAGTAGGTACTACTTGTCAACATGTTTATGTAATGTTTGTCCCCTACAACCTTATTTATTCGTAAGTATTAATCTAATAATCTGTAGGTACTACATCAATATGCGTTAGGTACTATATTAAATAGTCCTCAAGTACTACCTTAATGGAAGTGCAGCGAGCCATTTCTTATCATCTTTCTTGATCAATACTCAATTCTCATCCCTTTTTTACTTCATAAAGTACATGAATTATAGTTGCATCCCTGGATGTAGAATGAAATGAAACATATATATGAAAGTTAGGGAATCTTACTTTGTGCTAAGATTATGTCCTTGTGGGAAAATTGGTAAATTTGTTATATTGAATCACCTTCGGGTGTTGTGCGGAAAGGGTCCCTAAACCCCTATTTACCACGTTTTCTTTGTCGAAAACTCAATTTTATCCCATTTATATTTCATGAAATGCATGATTATATTTGGACTCCTCGATAGAACCAAAGTAAGTATGTATGTGAAATGTTTAGGAATTCATACTTTGATCTACACCAGTAAAAAGGAGAACACAGACGGCAGTGACTACTTGCGTGGAAAGCGGGGCCTCCGAGTGGCCTCAGGATCCACACCCGACAACCTTATACCTTTAAGGAGGAAGGGTTTTTAGCCGCTCATCCTCCGAGTTGTCATCCTCGGAGGTGTTTATGTTTGCTTGAGAAAGATGCAGAAAATGAGAAAGGGAGGCGAAGAGAGCTTCCCGTCACTTTTTTATTGATTGATTGCAAGTTTGTACAGACGGAGGTTTATATTTATGCTCAGAACAAGGGAAAATTACAAAAAAAAACTAAAACTAAGAGCTATTACAAGGACAAATGGGAAGAAACGAAAAATTGCAACAAAAACAACAAAAGCGTGAAATAGTAATAAAGCAGTCTTTACCTGATGAAGCAGTGCTCACTTGGCGTGAGCAGCTTCCTTGAGAAAAAGCATTCTTGTATTAGTCAGGCATTGTTGCTTTTTTTAGTTTTGCTCTTCTTTCCTTCTATGGCAGGGACTCGACCGGATACCCTTCCGAGAGGGTACCGGAGTAGTCCGCCCTAGTGGAGTCCCATTGTACAATCCCTAGGAATGCACAAAGAGGGCCCACTAAAAGTAAATACATGCAGCACTATAATACCTCAAAATATATAGATAAATCCACGACCGACCTATCCAAAGGTAGGAGACCAAACCAGCTCAGTGGTAGGGACTATCTGTCGTGGATGATCAAGGAGGGGAATCTCCTCCTCGTTTGCAGTGTGCTGTGCAGCATAGGGCTTCACTCTCTGCCCATTGACCTTGAACACTCTATTATCCTTTTGGTTGAGCAAATCTACCGAGCCATTGGGGTATGCCTGATGAATGATGAATGGTCCGATCCATCTGGATTTAAGTTTGCCCGAAAAAAGGTGGAATTTGGAATCATACAAGACGACTTGGTCCCCCTTTTTGAAGTTCTTGCAAGTTATCATCTGATCATGCCATTTTTTCGATCTTTCCTTTGCAATCTTCGAGTTCAAGTAGGCATCATTAGGTAGTTCCTCCAACTCATTGAGATCAAGGAATCTTTTTAGTCGACCTGCCATCCATGTTCGACATTGATTGCCCACCATGCTTTGTACTCGATTTCCACTGGAAGATGGCATGCTTTGCCATAGACTAAACGATACGGGGACATTCCAAGAATCGTTTTGAAAGCTGTTCTGTAGGCCCACAGTGAATCAAGCAATTTGAGGGACTAATCTTTTCTATTGTTGTTCACCACCTTCATTAGAATGGTCTTTATCTCCCTGTTGGAAAGCTCTACTTGACCACTTGTTTGAGGATGGTAAGGGGTAGCCAATTTGTGTTTAACACCATATTTAGCCATGAGGTTTTCGAAAGACTTGTTACAAAAGTGTGAACCCCCATCACTAATAATGGCTTTTGTTACCCAAACACGGAAAGATGTTTGCCTTCAAGAATTTGAGCACCACCATTGGTCATTGGTTTGCGGGGATTGCCTCAACCCATTTAGATACATAGTCTATCCTTAATATGTATGAATGCCCATAAGGCGTGGGAAAGGTCCCATAAAATCGATGCCGAGAACATGAATAAAGCTGACTCTTTAAAAATTGGGTTTAGGGCGTCATATGGCGAGACAATTTCCCGAGCCTTTGGCATCTATCACATATTCGGCACATTTGGTGAGCTTCTTTGAAAAGAGAAGGCCAGTAGAAACCAGACTGCAGCACCTTCATTGTTGTCTTCTGGGAAGCAAAGTGACCACCACAGGCACTCTCATGGCAGTGGCTTAGAGTTTGTTGCTCTTTAATAAGGCACACACTTACTAATTATACGATGCGCACGATGTTAGAAAGCAAGAAAGGTTCTTCCCAATAATAGGAATGGATCTTGGCAATACTTCCTATCTCTTGTTAACTCTGTCGGTGGAGTTTTCTCCTGTTGCTAGGAAATTGGCAATGTGAGCATACCAGGGAGCATTCTCCAATTGCATTAGAGATTCTTCAGGAAATTCATCATTTATGGGGGGGCTATGAGTGTTGTGGACTAAGGTCAATCTCGAAAGATGATTACGCCTGGCATTCTCTACCCCCTTTTTGTCCTTAATTTGCAAATTGAATACATGAAGCAGAAGAACCCATCGGATAAGTCTTGCCTTGGCATTTTGCTTGGTTAGGAGATATTTCAAAGCGGGAATGAAATCTGCAAAAGGACTATGTCGGACTGACCAAGTATGCTTTCGAAATTTGTCAAGGCATAGACCCGCGCCAACAATTCTTCTTTGTAGTAGTATAGTTGGCTGTGCTTCATTGGTTTTAACTGCGTAATAGACTATAAAGTTTCCACGCTTCTCTTTGTCGAAGCTGCTCGATAGCAAGATGGCTTGCATCGCTGGCATCACCTCGAGCAAGCGCGATTGGGTGCCCGTACTATTAGTGCGGAGTGGTCAAATGGGACCTCGACCTTAGCTCTTTTAACGATCCGTCGAAACAAATTTAGCATTTTTCTCAGCGGCTTATAGAGGGTTTAACAATCTTGAAAAGTCCTTGATAAATCTCTGTAAAATCTGCATGTCGGAATTGCACGACTTTTTTACATTGTTGGAGAAAGCTGAGTTTGGAAATAAGTTCAATTTTTGCCTTGTCCTTCTATTCCCCTCTTTGGAAATGACATGCCACTAACCGCAATCCTTGGTTCACCATAAAATGGAATTTCTCCCAGTTAAGTACCAGGTTCTTTTCAATGCACCTCTGCAGGACAGCTTCAAGATTAGTCAGACATTCTTCAAAATCACCTCCATATACAGTGATGTCCTCAATGGTCCCCTTTGGTATTTTAATAGACCTATCGGCTAGAGACAGTGTGATGGAAGTGGGCTTTAGTTATCCGAAACCAAGCTGCTTGTACATGGAGCCGGGAGGTTCACACTAGCCTGAAGTCCCAGTAGTGCTTTCTACACTAGTGCCCCGTGTGCGGATTGTAGGACATCCCGGGTCCTTATACTTTACAAGAGTCTTGTACTCAGATACTCACTTCTTTCGATCAGGCACTTTTTATTCACATTTGAACCTCTTTTCATAGTGCATAAGTCAGCAAAGAATTTGCATACTTAGGACTTGCTTGATCATGTCAAGAAGAGGAATGTTAACGCCGACTGCCAGTGGTGCATACAAAATTTCGAGTTTAGTTAAAGCTGAATTTTTCCTTTCGAGTGCTGTGGAAAGGAGGGTAACGTGTTCACCTATTCCTGTTCTTTGGTTGTTCTTCCTGCGGTGGATCGTACATTGTGGGAAGCTGTCTTAGTTGGTCTTCCAGATTTGCGGTCCTCGATTCTTTACCACTTCTCAAAGTCACTACTGCTTTGACTGAGCCTATTTCATGAATTCCCCTAGGGTTTTGCATTTGGATCATTGACTGAGCCTATTTCATGAATTCCCCTAGGGTTTTGCTGTGTCTAGGAAGGGAATTTCCCCTTTTCAGGACCCTGCTGCTGGTTAGACAACCTGGAAATGGAACTTTGCAACTCAGAATGCATGCTGTCTAATCTCTTGTTAGGTGAGCTCTCCTCTTGTTTCAATTTTTAAGTTTAGTTTGAACATTGACATCTCTTGTTCCTCCTGGCAGAAAGAAGTACCCACTACCTTACTTAAATTCATAATTGCCAGCTCAACAGGAGAAGAAGGTGGAGGCTGGCTGGCTGGCTGTCTTCGAAATTAATTCAAGCTAGCTGGCGTGCTCTTGGGGGCATATGTAGGAGGTTTTGGCTTCCATGATAGGTTTGGATGATTCCTCCAATTAGGGTTGTAAGTGTTGCCATAAGGAGAATTTGTAGGTGGCTTATTTTAGCCCAAGACATGTGCATGCTCTTGCATTAAGTTCCTCACTGAAGGAACTACAGGACAATGCTCCCCAGGATGGCTACTTTACTGACAATTATAACAAGCTGGTTGAGATGCAGGCAATTCATTCATTGCTTGCACTTCATGCTGATTTCTCATTTCAAGCTCCTCAACCTTCGAGGTCAAAGTGGTCGGGACATTTGATCTTCGTGTCTTGAGAGAAAGTCTATAAATTCCTCCCGCTTTGATGGGGTCGAAGCCTCATTCTTTACGCCTCTTGGATTAGGTTCATCCCATTACCTTGGAGGTTTGGGCTACATAGTTCAAAGTCCAACGGCTTCATCACCGGAGTTCTTGTTGGAAATTCCCCTCCACACATGGTTTTCATTAGTTGCTTCATGGCCCGGGAGAACATACCATCATAAAAGTGGTTCCTGACATCCATGTTTCAAACCCATGGTACTGGACATGTGATGGTCTCCTCAGTGTCTCCAAGCAACGATAAAACTTCTCATTACTCGTAGGCTGTAAGTGTAGGTCGCCTCTCTTCAAACTATTGGTCTTGGTTGTATTGAAAATTTTCTTCAAAAATTCAGCTCGAAGATCGGCCCAATTTCTAATTGTTCTCAGCCTCAGTGAATTGAGCCAAATCTTGGCCTTGTCTTTCAGTGTCAAAGGGAATGCCTTCAGCTTAAGCAGGTCCATGTCAAACACACCTTCTTTAAAAGTAGTGCACACTTCCTCGAACTCCCGGATATGCGTATATGAATTTTCATTCTCCATTCCATGAAAAGTGGGAAGCAGGGGCACCAGATAGGGTCTCACTGCCACATCATCGGCGAATTGGTATGATGGGAAGGTGCACTCACTCTAGGAGGGTGTATGTAGTCTCTCATTGACTTATATCTTTGTAAAGTTGCTGGGGCACCTTCTTGACTTTCTTTATTCTTTAGGTGGAGGGATCCATTTGCTCATTGTGATTCCCACTTGACTATAACCTTATTCAATTGGTGTACTAACTCTTCTGATCTACGATATACCTCTATCCCAGTGATGCATAAATACCTGTGACACAAAAAGGGACAAAGCAAAGAGCAACAACAGGGCTTGCTCAAAAAGATCAGCGATAGCTGAAAAATAAAGTGACTGTTATATACCTAAAAAAAACAACTCAGCAGTGATTGCTGAGTAAAAAAAAAACTTGAAATTCTAAACAATGATCTTCAAAAAGGTTTAGAAGGTCACCAATACTTGTAATATGGATTATAAGTACCCATCAACTCATCATCTGTAGTTTGGCACCATCCCTGGCAACGACGCCATTTGATTCGCATGCACAACAGGTGTTTTGAATCAACAAAATTTATACCTACACTCACCCGTCTTTGCCGTGGCATGACTCTTTGTGATGCTTGGTAGCTCTAGGATCAAACAACAGGATGAGTTTTAAATGCCCCAAAATGGTTCGTATAATTGATACGAACCCATCCTTTGTGAGGGCAGTGATCAATTGGGTCAGGAAGAACCGCTCAGTAGCTTGGATGGATGGCCAATGACGTTGCTTATATGGAAGCAAGAACGCTGGCTATAGGTGAGGGCGCCGCAAATCGGTGATGGAGATCCGATTGATAAGTCTTGATGAACACCGGAATAACTTAGATAAGTTGAGGAGTTCTTGAAGAACCAGAGAAATTGAAGCTGATTTTATTAATCTTTAAAACTTAAAGAATATAGGGATAACAATGGCTTTAAATAGGCCAAAAATATGAAGAATATAAACTGAAATTTAAATACAAAGGAAAGTAAATATTTGGCGAAAAATAGGAAGAAAACTAATATACTTTTTCCTAAAGTAACACGCTAAAAAAGAAAACTAGATAATTCTTGGATAAGGCTTGGGAATTAAATGCGCATAATGCGGAATAAATCAAAGCAAATCAGCGCAAATTAGCGACTAGTCGGAACAATCATTGTGAATAAAGACACGAAATAGCGGTAGTCGAGGAACAAATCGAGGAACGAGTCGGTACCGAGATGTGATGAATCGGTGTGAGTCGACGCGAATCTGCTCCCGAAATGGCGACCGTCAACAAGTCAAAAACTCCTTTGGCTCTTGGTCGAGTCGATTTAATTTGGTAGTGTGGACCATCTTCGTTTCCTTTTGGGTTGAACCCGCTGACTTAACCACGTGATACCGGTTAAAACGCTGAAGGCTGCTGGAACCTTTTACCCCAGCCACGGCTCGTGTCGCGGGCCAGTGGGACTTCAAGTGGGTCCACACTCCCTTCCTTAGCCCTGCTTCCATCATTCCCCTCCTCTTGGAAAGGATTTGTCCTCAAATCGTCACCTACATCAAAAGGACTCAAGTCAGTGACGTTAAAAGTAGCACTTACAGTATATTCACCGGGCAAATCTAGCTTGTATGCATTGTTATTGTTGCGCTCGAGGACTTGAAATGGACCATCGCCCCTAGGGAGCAACTTGGATTAAAGCCTTTGTGCGGAAATCTTTCTTGTGTGCCTTTGATTAATGCCAGTCTGATTTTGAGTATATATTAGATAGGTTTTGAGTGCTTTTTGCGCAATCATGTCATTTATACCGTGAAGTGTTACAGTCTTAGTAGCATATGCAATTTAGAGAGGGTATTTTTGGTTTGTTTCTGTGTGTGCACTCTTGGAGTTCAATCTCAATCTGAGGATGAATCGTGAAGTTGGAATTGAAATCTCGTGATCAATGGCCCGAGAATCAATGAGAAAACAAAGCCCAGTGAAGAAAATTCGATCTGCGATTGAAGCGGGATGAAACGGTGAAGGATCAACAATGCGGGAATTTTCGCTAAGCTTTGCGAAAATTTTTAGCTAAGATTGCGAAAATTTCGCAGCACTTGCTTAATTCAGCAACTAGCAATCGCCAGAATTGTGGAGCCAGCTCAAATTTCGCTGCTGTTCTTAGAAAATAATTGATTTAAACTACAAGAATTTAGCTAGCTTAGTGAAATTTAGCTAGCTAAGCCAGTGCCATACTAAGCGAAATTTCTTGTTTCGTACAGACGCGTTGATTGTTAGTGGTAAATTCTTGACCTAGCGAAATTGATCTTATCGTCGTCTTTGTAATTAATGTGAAACTAGCCTCGAGCTTGGTGTATTACTTAATTGTCCTATAACTTAGCCAATTTCATAGGTTTTTTTGGTATTTTCATGCCTTGAGGTGGCCTATATAAGCCCCTCTTGTTTTGTAACCTAAGTAACAATTCAAGGAACAATTTGGGGGAGAGAAGATATTTTGTAAGTTTTCATTTTGTAAATAAAGTCTGTTTTTTATTTAGGTTTTGCTTTTCTCTCTTCTCTCTCCTCTTTCTCTCCTTTACCATTTGCCAAGCAGCATCTTGGGGATGTATTTCAGATCAGCAAACTAGCTCGCTTTCTTTGAGAGAGGAAGGAAGGCCAGCTTGGTGGTGGGGCGTATCGCATGTTATTATCTTGTCTTAAAGCTACATGTAGTGTATTTGTGGCTTATATTCTCAAAGCATTGGTTGCGTAACGTTGGATGTCGTGAGAATTTGGCCCGATACTCTCCGTGCTTTGAATCCAGTGCATATTCGGTGAGAGAGTCTTGTGATTTAGATGGTGGCTCTGAGCCTCTAAAAAATGATATTTATATGTTAGGTTTCTCAAATTAGGGTTGCATAGCATTTAATGTTATTGATTGTAATACTCTCCATGCTTTGGGCTGTGATTCTTTAGATAATTAACACGAGCCTCACGAGATGATATTAAATGTTAGGGTTTAAACGAGTAAAGGGGCCATAAGCGCATGCTACTGGTATTGACTCAAATAGAGTTGTTTCATGGGTGAGGTTTGCTAGTTAAACATAGATCCGGTTATCTTGGGAATTTATGGAGTTCTTTGTCCATGCTTGAGGATAAACCAGGGACACTTGTTTGCCCCAACTTGCCAAAGTTAGTGACCTAATTAACCCAGAAGTGCTTTACCTTTAACTTTGATTTTTACAATTATGGAGTTTTCAAACCATTCCACATTTTTGAAACCCAATTCCAAGAGTCCAAATGAGAAAGCCTTACCTTACATTGCACTTATGCAAACCATTTACAGGATGAAAACACGTCAGGTGTTCGTACTGGAGCCACTATCTTTGCTTGATGGCTTGACTACAATGATGAAGTAGAACAGGTGTATATAAATTTTGTTGATTTTAGCTCAGCCTACTGTGGCACGAATCATGCACCCAAACCCAATCTCCGGGTTCAAAGACTACGTGGCGGCACCCTTTGTTGGCTTGTTTTGCATATTGTTCAGTCCTTCGCTCAATGTTGAGTCTTGCCTTCTCATGAATCTGCTTAACAAATTTTGCTTTCTTTTTTTACCATCTATCATGCTCAGACAAAGGTTAAGGAGATAAATCTAAAGGGTTAATGGATTAAAACCATATACAATACTCCAAGGCGAAAATTTAGTAGCGAGAATGTATAATGTGATTATAAGCAAACTCAACATGTGGCAACAGTCTTCAGGAGTTTTAATGTTCTTTTTAATGATAGCCCTCAACAAAGTAGACAAGGCTCTATTCACTACCTCCGTCGACCATCGGTTTGTGGATGACAAGTAGTAGAAAACAATAACTTGGTTCCTAACTTACACCACAAGGTCTTCCCAAAAGCCTTTGAGAATTTTTGCATCTCTATCGGAGACAATTGTCCTAGGCATACCATGCAATCTCACAACCTCCCTGAAGAACAAATTGGCAACATGAGACGCATCATCTGTTTTGTGACATGGGATAAAATGTGCCATCTTTGAAAACCTATCCACAACCACAAAAATAGAATCCACACACCATGTCTAGTCCCTGAAGTAGACTGAAAGTCCATTGAAGTCGACTTGAGGTTCACTTGGGAATAGGAAGTGGTGTGTCTGACCGTGGGGTTGCGCTCAGAATTTAGCTTGCCTACATGTGTGATACACCTCCACAAATCCTCTCAACGTCTGGCTGTGTGAGGCCAATAAAAGTGTTCTTACAAAACCCACTGAGTCTTGGCTACCCCAAAATGTCCCATCAATCCTCCACCATGAGACCCCCTCGCCTAATAAGTCGAATGGAACAATTAGGAATGCACAACATATTTTCGAAACAAGAACCCCTCGTAGCTAACTAAAAGAACTTTTCATGGGCTCCTTTTCCACGGCAAGCATGTCGGTTACTAAAATCTTGGTCGAAGGATACAATTCTTTAATGTGTTCCAAAACCAGCGATTTAGCATCCGAGTAGATATTAGGACATACCTCTTTGTGAAAGTGCATCGGCAACAATTTTCTGCATGTTTTGTAGCGGATAACATATGGAAAAATTTTCCTAGCTCCATCATGGGCGTGTCTTGTTCAACTTATGTTGACCCTTGGATATTCAATGCTGTCAGTGATTGTGATCTGAAAATTCTTAAGGCAGAAGAATAAATAATGTTATGAATTTCAAGAACCCAGAACCAACCTTTGTCATGTAAAGTCTGTTTCTTGGCCTTATCAGCACTAGTACAAATCATCTGATGATGATCACTTGCATAGGCTTTTGATACCTGAACTGAAGCATCACATTCCAACTCAAAGTTTTGCAAAGTTAGGTAAAGCAAGTAAAGGAGCATGAGTTAGTTTTTCTTTGATAAATTGGAATGCTTTATCTTGCTCTTCACCCCACGTAAACCCAACATCCTTCTTGATGACTTCGGTTATCAGTGCGGCTATGCTACTAAAGTCTTTCACAAATCACTGGTAAAAACTAGCAAGTCCATGAAAACTTCGAACTTTACACACACTTGTTGGACTTGGCCAGTCTTGAATCGCTCAAACCTTCTCTTCATCAGCACAATATCCCTCGTGCTTCAACAACAAAACCAAGAAACACAAGCTTATCGGTGCAAAATGTGCACTTCTTAAGGTTAGCAAACAATCTTTCTTTTCGAAGCACATCCAAAACATATTTTAAATGAATCAAGTGATCATCTAAGTTCTTGCTATAAATGAGGATATCGTCAAAATAGACAACCACAAATTTCCCAATGAAAGCACGTAAAACATGGTTCATTAGTCTCATGAAAGTCCTAGGTGCATTAGTTAATCAGAATAACTAACCGCTCATCTCTTGTAATGTACATTGTTTTGAAACGGAGTTTCGAATTCTTTTTTTTTTTTTGAATAATTAAGAATTTATTACCCAAAGAATGGCGGCTCAGGCTCAATAAAAAAATTTACAAAAGCCAAGGCATCTAAAGATCTGCAGAAACAGAGACATCACCCTCCCCTAAACACTTAGGAAAAGGGGCGACATGCGAAGCAAGCAACGAAGCCTGAAACTCCTCACTGACAATACAAGCCCCATACCCTTAAAGCGGTACAAACCCTGCACAAACGGGGCAGCCAAGCCTGACAACCGGACGGAACGCAAGCCCATACCGGGGCGGACATAATACAACCACGGTAACATCGGGCATGAACTCCTTGCCCAGAGCAATTGAGTCAATATCCTGTATATGGAATGTTATCGTCTCGACTTTGCAGAATTAAGCGTCTTGTCGGAATGTTGTTGTTTTTCGGCTTCATGATCTTTTCTTGGACAACGGCAAGGACAAATAGTCTAATTCATCAACTCTCTTGATATGCTTAAACGTTTCATAATTTGGAGAAGTGTCTGAGTAATCCGTAATATTGGGAAGAACAGGATTGGAAGAATCCAATGATCCAACTCCATTTAGATTGGAAGTATCTAAAACACGCACTTGAGTTGGAGACCCAATTTTGGAGGGGCCATGCTCAACATCAACTTCTAAAGAACCGGAATCTTCGCAGATAGCAAGACACTGAGAGTATTGCCCGGCCCGGTCTTTCGGGATAACGACTTAGTATCCTTTCTAGCCTTAGCCACGGTGTGAAATAATGTGATTATGGATGTGTAGCGAACTCATAATGGTTGAATAATTGAAGACTTGTGATGTGTTATTACATTGTGAGGACAAATTTATCTTCACGAAAGTCAGCTTTCCTTTACAAACTAAATGCTTTGTGACTATGTAGCCAAATATCTTGCAGTGGGAACAACTTTGAGGAACCCATGGGTATTCAATTCTAATAGTTGAGTACTTACCATTTCCCAGGTCCAATAGGGAAACTTTAGGAAACGCACAATTTACATCCACCTCAATGCATATCCTAGCAAAGGATAGCCTAGAGTGGTTTTCGTGAGAAGAATCAATCAAGATGAAGTGCATGACAACAACGGCAATGTAACCAAAGGCGGTAACTTCGATCCGGTATTCGAAGGATGTTAAAAAACTTAGCAGGGAAAGTGATATGCACATTACGCGCATCTCCATGCACGGCTTCAAGTTCGAAGAATAATTGGTCTACCGACAAAACACCATGGCCCATTTTCCATAACCCATTCTCGGGCATCCCGGTTCCTGAATCTGAAAATATACAACCCATTATCCGTGGTGGATATCACAGGCGCTTGCCCCAAAGCCTCTCAACCAGAGACTTAACCACATGCAGAGGAAGTCGTTTGTCAAAGAACTGACCCACTAGACACCCTTCCCCGAATGCAATCCTTCTTCAACGACTCTGCTGAAGGGTTGATTATCACCCTACCCATTTACTCTGGCAGGGATGGAATAAACAAAAGGGTGTGTAGGACTTCCGGACACATAATAAAATAGGGACTTCCAGGTATGATTAAGCTTTTTCATCCCCATGACTAAGGCAGCCTCTATGGCTTCCTGCTATTTGAAGCTGAACGGCTTGGCTGGGACCTCGCAAAGGTTCGATGTCAATGAAAGCATTTACCTGAAAATCTGGGAGGTTGGCCCCTGCTTTGGTAAAGTTGGCATAGGCGTGGTGTCCAGCACTTGTCTCCCGGGCAGCCTTTGGTGCTACTTTAAGCTTGCCCGAAACACCTTTTGCTGAACCCAACAGTGGACTGTGTGATGGGAAGTCCTCACTACCGAGGCCACTAAATGAAAATTTGTCTTTTGCAAGACCCGTCAACGGTTCAGCAGCTACCGCCGGAACTGTTCTGGTCGGCTCCATTACCGGCTCAAAACTGGCCTTTGACTGCACTGTCCCACCCACGTTGACTGAAGTTTCTTTGGTTGTACCCAAATCCGTCAACAGCCGGATCGGAGGAAAATCCTCATCACCAAGACCCAAACATGAAAACTTAGGATGTATTTTTCCCTCAAACGGACCTGAACCCAGTCTCTGAGGAGTTGAACTCCTTATATCGAAGGAAGTATGAATGGAATCGATTATCGGGCCGGCAGATTTCCTCGTCTGGTGGACGGTAGTAGTAGGTTCCTCTATACCGGATCTCAAATCTGGTCCTGTCATCGGGGATGTCCCGTTCCGAAGACATTTGACCCATACACGCGCCGGTACCTTTTTGAGAACCCCCGATCCGGCGACATCGGCACTCCAAACTTTTCTTGCAGCTGAAATAAGCTTGGACTACCCTTCATTGTTGTCCGTAGCATCGGCTACTGCCGGAAATGACTTATCTGCACTTGCAGTGTCGAATCTAAAAGATATACCTGTATTTTCATCCTCGTCGGAACTAGCGCTGACAATCGAAGCCCACGATGACCCATTTTTAGGATCACCTTGTTTGCAACTCTCGAATCCCACCAGATCTTGGTTTGTTCTCTTTTGATCTGAGAATAATTCCTCAGAGACGGCGACTGCAGCCCCATTGCAGACACACTCAATGTCATTATTGGTGCCTTGAGCAACACCTTTTCCTTCATCGTCAAACGATGCTAAAGCCTGCCCCTTTTTTGGGATACCCTTTTCTCCAACTCTATTACTATTGGAGACACCTTCCTTTGTACCAAGCACTGAACCCCCAGCGCCATTCACCCCATCCATCTAAGCTAGTGGCAGCCTGATCACTCAGAGGGAAGACGATAAGCAGGATGCCCTAGAGAGCATCCTGCACCAATGAAAGCAGTTTTCCATTCATCACCTTCTTTCATTCTAATTTGATGGTATCCACTTTTCAAATCAATTTTGGAAAAGATACAAGAACCATGCAACTCATCAAACATATTGATCTGATACGAATCAACTTGTGGGGGCCGGGTGATCGAATTAGATCGGAAGCGCATTTCTAGCGTTGGCTTGGATGGATGACCTTGACCCGTTGCTTATATGGAAGCGAAACAGCGGTATAGGCAGGGCGCGGTAGTGATGGAGATCCAGATTGATAAGTGCTGATGAGCAGCCCAGCGGAATAGCAGATAAGTTCGGAGTTCTTGAAGAGCCAGAGGAATTGAAACTCTCAATTTTATTAATGCTTAAAACTTGAAGAATATAGGGATAACAAGCCTTTAAATAGGCCAACCTTGGTGGCGAAGTCTTGTTCGGCTTATCAATCGGCAGTGTAGAAAGTTGATTGTGGCGCGCCATTTCCAAATGTCTACTACAGTGGATAGTGCATTAACCGGTAAGTAACCTTTCTTGTGCAAACCTCTACTCTCCTCACCTCTCATCTTTTCTCTAAACTTTTTTCCATTTACTTTGTTTCCTCTTGGAACAATAAAAGCCCATCGTCACGACCTTGGAGAACTGAATTCATCCATAGCCACCCCTTTACCTTGAAAAACGAAAACCTCAAATTGAAAGCTCAAGCAAGGGTTGGTTTGTCAAACCAAACTCAAAACGATTCCGAACCTAAAATCCTTCATTCTAAATCGTAATTTCATCATATATAACCCTAAATTATTTATAACCTTTGAAAGCAAGACCTATCCCTTACCCGTCAAGTTCTACCCCGTCACCCCAACTTGCAGAGCTACAGATCACATCACGCTCCCGACGGCATCGGCAAATCGACAAAGTCAAAAACTCCTTGAATGTGGTCGAGTCGGATTTAATTTGATGATGTGGACCATCTTCGTTTCCTTTTTGGAGTTGAACACGCGAGCTTCTTCCACGTGGGCATCTCGGATTAAAACATGAAGGGCTTCTTTGAACCTTTTAGCCCTGGCTCGTGACATAGGACCAGTGGGGGACTTCAAGTGGGTCCACGCTCCCTTCCTTAGCCACACTTCCATCACCGGGTAAAGTGTGCAGGCATGCGTTTGGGCGAGGCAGCGCCTGGCGCGATGCGAGGTTGGGGCTGTGATGGATGATGCAGGGGTTTGGGTGAAGTTGGGGTGATGGGGTGGGAACTTTGATGGTACTGAGACAGGCTCTCAAGGTTGCTGGGGCTATTTAGGGGTTATGATGAGTACGTTTAGAATGTCTGGGATTTGGAGCGATTTAATTTGGTTTGATAAAACAACCTTTTTTGGATAATTAAGAATTTATTACCAGAAAGGAAAGCAAAAACAATAAAACAAGCGGCAGGCTAGGAAAAGAAAAACGGACGTGGCATACTGGCCCAGGGAAGGGGCGTCGGCGAGACGAGGACTACCCGGAAAACCAACAAGCAAAAGCAGGATCAACGACCCACCGGCCCCGGAGCCTGGCTTCGAAACACCGCGTAAAACAAAACATCAACTCGAACACGACAATACGATAATTAATATCACGTCAGGGACCCGAGGAAGCGAAACCCACTAAGCCCACATCGGTAAAGGAGACGCCAACAATTCGATCTCAATCATCTCTAGTGGGCCTCGAGAATCAGTTAGAAATCTCCATCTCTGCTTTGCAAATCTATTGCGGGGTTGTTATTTACGATACGGAAGCTTGTGATCCTGACGACATCATTACATATGAGATAAATACAATCAACGAGGAAATAAATTGGTTCTGCGTAAGACTCTTGCATTACGTTGTCTCCCTGAGTGATATATGGAAGCTCCCCCGACAATCCTTTTAGTGATGGCGTAAGGGCCTGCTTTCTATTTGTCGCCAAAGAAGTTCGTTCTCCCACCTCCTTGGTAACCTATATTGACCACACAGTCTTAAAACCCTCATCCAAATTCTAGATGTTACCTGGCATTGAAAGAATAAATGGTTCCTATCTTCAACATTTGCTTGACAGTAAACACATGCCATAGAGTTGATGAGGCCCCATCTAAGAAGTTTTTCTTGAGTTGAAAGTCTGTCTTTTATGACAAGACAGGAAATGAAGGAGTGACTTTTAATAGACTGTGAGAACCACACAGCTGCATGCCAGTGTACAAGTGGTCTGCGAGGTCTAATGGCGTTCAAGCGAGGAACTTCTGATAAAGCCGGACTTTGGCCCACACGCGTCGAAATAACATCCTCTACATGGGGGTTCGAGAATGTAACCGGCCACAAGCTTTGTTTTTTAGTTCTGAGATTAAGTGGGGAGCGATGTAGGTAATTCCATACGGTACCATCAACGACTTCAGCAACTCTAGCATTTTTATGATTGGCGGAATCATAAAGAATCCTTTCCCCAAAGTGAGGAAGGATTGGGCCCAAAGGGTTCCAAAAATCGTTCCATAAAAAGGTCCCGACACCGTTAAAAACTTTGTGTTTGATAAATGGTCTCACTTTATCCCTTAACTGAAGAATCTTCCCTTGGCTCAAAACGGTCACGAGAGTGCAGCGATCCAGTCTTGGTTTCTTGTGACAAAACCTCGCGAACCAGAGCTGCAAGGAATAGAGTCCTTCATGTAGAAAAGTTTCCAAATGTGCTTCATTATTGTGGCATCGTTCCAATCCTTAACACGGTGCAGACCAAGCCCGCCCTCCTCCTTTGGAAGGCAAAGAGACTCCCACCCTACCTTGGCTCTACGGGCATTCCCTTCCTTACCCGACCACGGAAACCCGTTAAAAATCTGCTCGATCTTATAACAAGTAAACTTGGGGATGATGAACATAGTGCACCAATATGCTTGAATGCTATAGAGAACTGAAGATATAAGTGAGCCTGCAGCAAGGTGAACAACGTCCGCATTTGGATCGGCAATAATATTATCAAGAAGAGGCTGGCAATTAGAGTGAGATAACTTGGAGGATATAAGCGGCACCCCCAAGTATTTCATAGGAAGACTCCCCAGCCTAAACCGAGTGCGTATCGAGGGGATAGCATCCCAACAGCGTCATCGATCGCGACCCCGAGACACATCCACTCTTTTGCTTATTAACTTGCATTCCTGAGAAAGCCTCGAACTTAGCCAGCTCATCCATAGCAATCCGAACACTATCCACATTTTTTTATTATAACGAGGGTGTCAGGCTGCCCTTCTGTGCTTTCATTAATCACTTGGTGTGGCCAATACCATACTAACCATGGACACCAGGTAATACGCAAGGAAATTCCTTGGGTAGGTGGCAGGAAGTGACAGGGGACGCGGCGTGGAAACGATACATCCATTTCACGGCTCTGGGTTCGCTATCCACATTACCTTTGGTGAAAGGAATAAATCATCGTAAGCTCACAGTGAGGAGATTTATCTGTTTGCACCTAGGGTGAAAATCAAAATTAGGATGGGCTTAGCCACAGGAAAGGATCTCGAAGGCTTATAGCAATCGAGGAAACAAAAGGAGGATAAAGTGCCGGCCAGCGAATCCCTTAACACTGTGCGAATCGCGTAAGTTCGCGATTTCTGACATAGAAAACATAGGAGTAGTGATGCAATCCTTAGTGCATCTCAAGAGGGTTGCAGGAGTACCCATAGCAGATAATATGCCCAAGATGCAATCCCAACTTATAGAGTCATAGGCCTTCTTAAGATCAATTTTGAGAGCACATCTTGGGAGCCCAGAATCTAAGTGATAGTTTTTCATCAACTCCTGAGTGAGGAGGATGTTGTCAGCTATGTTACGCCCCTGAACAAAAGCAGTCTGAGCAGGGCTAATAATATCTGGAAGGCACCCTTTAATTATGGCCGCAATAATCTTCGAGATGCATTTGTAGATAGTGTTACAACAAGAGATGGGTCTGTAATCTTGCATTGAGCTAGGGTTAGTAATTTTTGGAACCAAGGCGATGATAGTGCAATTGATCTCGCGAAGCAAGCACCCCGAGCTGAAAAAATCTTCGACCGCCTCACATACCTCACTCCCTACGATGCTCTAGGCCTTTTTGAAAAATAGGGAGGAGAACCCATCGGGACCGGGGGCCTTTGCGTCATCAATAGAGAACATAGATCTCTTGATTTCCTCATGTGTAATCCCACTATTTAGAATATCCAGATGATTAGAGGGATACGCTGAACGCTTCGAGTTATAGTCAACGAGTTCTTAGGCATTTGCATGTTACTACCAAGGCCAGTTGGAAATGCTTAACGAGCTCACGTTTTGATGAAGTCGGGGTCATCAGTCTGCGACCTTTGCTCCATCGAAATGGATTTGATAGAATTCTTAGAGTTCCTGGCTTTGACTACTTTATGGAAGAAGTTAGAGTTTTGATCCACGCGCGGCCCGGCCCAAGTGCAGTTTTGCTTCAGAGAAACCCCTGTGACACCGAGCAGTCATGGAAATTCTTCAAGCACTCTTGCTCAATCTCTACTAAACTGGTGTCACTTGGATTGGAAAGTAGATCAACTTGTGCGCGATATAGGGTTTCCCTAGCCTCCACGACCTTCTCTTGAGCGTTCTGGCTGCGAAAGTTGAGAAGGCACAGGCGATTTTTCACGCTTCTAAGCTTTCGAGTCAGCCTGTACATAGGAGTTCCGTAAATATCAATATCCCAAGCATCTTTAACCAGGGCAAGGAAAGCAGGATGATCAGCCCAAAAATTAAAAAATTTAAAGGGACTTCTCCTCTTGGGACGAGTATCCACGGAGTTATTGAGGTTAACAAGCAGAGGGCAGTGATCAGACAAGCCTGGGTTCAGAACTTCTGTCACAGCATATGGGTATGTGTCCAAGGCGCACTCATTCTGAAGGGAACGGTCCAGTTTCCTAGCTACAAAATGATCACCAACACGGCGGTTAATCCATGTAAACAGCGGCCCATTAAAAGGCATATCATCCAATTCCAAGTTGAAAAGGCATTCATAGAACTCCTCCATAGCAGTATTAGTATTCATATTACCCCCAATCTTTTCGCTAGCAAATCTGGTTGTATTGAAATCTCCCAGCAAGAACCAGGGCATAGTTCCTACATAAGCCGAGCAACCTTGGAGATGATTCTAGAGCACTCTTCTGTCATTCTGAATATTCGAGGAATAAACAACAGAGCAAAAGAATGAGCTATTATCCTTTAGGAACGCTATGCGACATAATATAGCTTGGTCATTGCACTGATATAAGACGTAATGCAAGCCAGTAGCTGAGTTAAGCGTCTGAAATTCTAAATGGCCCCGTGATCATAGTTATGGAGCATACACCAACCGGGAAGGATGGAGGCAAAAATTATGTCTTTATTAGAAATTCTAACTCGAGTTTCTAAGAGGCAAACAACCTTGGTGTTTCAACCAGATGAGATAAGCTTGCTTTTTCTTTGGGGATCATTCGAGGGCTACTAATATTCCAGGAAGCAAACTTAATCATGGGAGATGGTTACCTTCTTACCATCCGTAAGCTTGGAAGCACGGTGTTGTTTCTTCAATCTCTTGAGTTTTTAACGGGCGTAGGGTGAGTGGGGGGGGGGAGGGGGGAGGGGAGGGAGGGGGGGGAGGGGGGGGGGGGAGGGAGGGGAGGAGGGGAGGGAGGGGAGGGGGTCAGTCAAAGCCGATCCTCTTGACCCCAACCGTGTATCCGCAGGTAGGCGTGTATGCGAGTACTTTGGCGTCTCGGGGATCCGTAACTTGTAGATGCCAATTCTTCACCACCCTCTAAAGAGGCTGAATCCTCAATTAGGGTAAGACATTCAAATAATGTAAAGGAAGTGCATCGTTTCTGACAGGCGGACCATCTTTGGGATATTGCTGTTACGGTGGACAGTATCTATAATGATGCTGCTGTCTTTGTTGAATCTTGGCGGATCTTTTTTAGTTACATTGGATCATGTGAAGCAGAATTACTTTTGAGAAGGGCTAGCATCTACAACCAACTTTTTCCCACTTGCATAACCATGATCACCAACATTACCTTCCGAAGTATTGGATCCACCTGAGGCTTCTTTGACTTAGATATGGGGCAGTGAATGGTTTTATGGCCATATATCTTTACTTGATAGGGCATTTGTCAGGCAGCCCCGTGGATATTGGTCGGCACGAGTGGTATCTTTGTCATTCTTGATTTAAGGATAGCAGACTTTGGAAAATCACAGTTCAAGTCTACCTCAATACAGATCCTAGCGAAGGATAGTCTAGAGCGGTTTTCAGTGGGAGAATCGAGGTGCAAAGGTTTCCCTACTGCACTTGCTATGCATCCAAGGCTTGTATTTGTCCAATATTCGAGTGGAATATTATAAAATTTTACCCAAATGGGCAAGGAAGTGAGCTGTATGTTCAGCATCTCCATGCACAGGCACGCCATCTCGTATTACAAATATGGCCTTCGACAATGTGTACCAGGGCGTGGATCAGTTCACGTCCCAGGTGGTCGTGTCACTGGCACGAATAAGTACGACCCGTTATACGCCAATGGATATCCTCGAGAATCACCTCCTTCTTCGCCCATAGCTTCTCTATTGCTGCTCTCACCACATGAAGAGGCAACCTTTTATAAAAAAAATGGCCAACTAAGAAATCCTCCCACAACATCATTCCCTCAATAACTGCTTCCGCCGGGGGTTCTATCACTGGTTTCCCATTCACTATTTCCGGAGCTACGAATTCTAGAGGAGATTTGGTGACCGTTTTAATTTGTAAATAGAGACTTCCGGCCCACTAGTACTTGGATCCTCTCCACGAGGGCGTTTAAGGTCATACTAGATATTAGCACGACCCTCATTCATGCTGTTGCCCGACACTATCACCGATGCAGATGCTTCCTTCTGCCACGGTCTCCCTTGCTGCCAGCACTATCTCCCATTGCACTAAACTAAGGTAGGGTAAGCTTTTTTAAAGTGGCGGCCCACAGCTTCACGACCCCCAATTGAGAAAACCCTCGCCGGCTGGCCCTACGGAGTTAATATACAAACTTGGCCACCTGCGCTTGAGGTTTTGGGAAGGCACAGTTCCACTACGCACAGTTAGGCTCGAACTCGAGACCTCCCTCTGGGAATACCTCTGCCTTGCCACTAGGACAAGACTTCATTGGTAAAACTAAGGTAAGGTAAGCTTTTTAAAGTGGTAGCCCACCGCTTACCTTGACTATACTGAAGAACCCTCCTTCGGCACGGCCCTACGGGTTAGTATACAAGCTTGGCCTACGCTTGAAAGGTTTTTTGGGGAGCCTGTCCACTCGCCGCGGGTTAGGCTCGAGGCAGGACCTCCCTCTGGGAATACCTTTGTCTTGCCACCAGGACAAGACTTCATTGGTAAACTAAGGTAGGGTAAGCTTTTTAAAGTGACAGGCCCCACCGCTTACAGCATTTATACCTAGGAAAGCCCTTCGACTGGCCTGCGGGTTAGTATACACCGGCATTTTACATGGCAGAGGGTTTTTGGGGAGGCACGATTCCGCTACGCACGGTGAGGCTGAACTCCCACGAGACCTCCCTGCGGAAATACCTACTGCCTTGCCACGGGACAAGACTGTGGTCAAAACAACGCTGTTTTGAGGCTAATTTGAGTTTCGGGTTTTTTCTAAGGTAGGCTAGGGCTATGGATGAATTTGGGTTACCGAGGAGTCGGGATGATGGTTTTATTGTTCCAGTGGAAACAAAGTATATGGAAAGTTTAGAGAAAGATGAGAGGGTGAGGAGAGTAGAGTTCTTGAGTAGTTACATATCGGGTTAATGAAACGATCACGCTAGAGATGATGGAGTGAAGAGCGCCTTGTCCAACTGATGGGCCGGGTTGATTGATCGCCAGGACAAACGCTTTCTTGCCGAATGGCTGGGTATGAAGCGCGAAGCTGTACGAGATCATGAGATAAGAAACAGCTACTTATTAATTAGGGGAGTATATAGAGCGATGCTAAATCAAAAAAAAACTTACTTTAATTGAAGAAACTTTCTAAATGCAAAGAACACCATGGCTTAAATAAATAAAAGCAGCTTCGCAAAATAAATAAAAGCGAGCTTTAAAATAAATAAAAGCGAAAGCAAATAAATAAAACAAATCTTCCTAAAAGGGATAAAATAAAATCTTAAGACAAATCTTTCCTAAAATCAATATGGCATTCTGCGCATCGGGGTTTGTCAAAGTCGATCGCGTTTTTTTGCCTTCCAAGGCCCAAATGAGTCTGAGGAGTTTTAAGCATGTATTCGATGCGTCTTGGCCTCGTCAAATTAACTTCAATAATTAGAGTACAGATTCCCAATGTTCGGTGTGTTTATAGAAGCTCACGCATCAATCCCCATAGCTAGGAAAAAGAGTGGCCCTCGAGTCTTCATAGTGATAAGCCACTCAAGTCCTTGACATTGAACATTGGAGGAAATTTCATGTCGTGCATGGCTATGACTTGTAGGTATTCTACTCAAATTTTCTCTATAATCTTGAAAGGGCCATCTATCCTTAGCTTGAGCTTTCCAAACTTTCTGGTGGGGAAACCTATCAGCACGAAGGTGTACCCAAACCAGTGTGACCTCAAACTCAACATACTTGCTTGTTCACGTATTTGGCATTATTCTTCTCAATCTTCAAGCGAGGCTTCTTCATGTAACTTCTTGATCTCTTTTGGCTCCTAACCGGCATCTCAACCCAGAATTATTTGAATAGTCGGATGGGGTGCTAATTCCATGGGTCCAATCGGTTGTAGCCCATAGACTACCTCAAATGGGCTTTTCCCAACAGTTCTATGCATGGACCTATTGTAGGCAAACTCAATTTGGGGTAGAATCAAATCTCATTGTTTCCGTTCTTTCCCCACGTAGCTCAGCCCAGCAAATTTCCAAGCTTACAGTAGTAACGGTTTGACCATCGATTACGAGGGTGATAAGTCTTGAACATTAAGAAGTCGAGTTTCCTCCACAAAGTTCTCCAAAAGTGACTAAGAAACTTAGAGTCTCGATATGAAACCATAGTCTTGAGATACCATAGCCAAGACCGCCCGCGATCTCTTTGAAGTCTGAGTCGGTATGCGAAGCATCATTAGACTTGTTGCATGAGTGAAGTGAGCCATCTTTGAAAACGCAATCGCAGTACGAGTCGAATCTTTGTTTAACTGTGTTTTAGGTAATCCCGAAAACAAAATCCAAGCTTACCTCCTCCCATGGCATATTTGGAATTGGCAATGGTGTATATAGTCAGCATTGTTTTCCATGAGTTTTATGGCTTGTGCACACAACACACTTCTTGACAAATCTAGCAAATATCTTTTCTCACAAGCAGAGCGAAAGGAATTTTGCCTTAGCTGACTAAGGTTGCTTCACCAAAAGTGTCACCTAATGTTCCACCATCATGACTCGTCAGGAATACTCGATACCGAGGAACTAGATGGGATGCATAGAGTATCGATGAGAATCAGAGCGCAAGGCGATCCGTGTTTCTCCACAAGGCGATGGTCCTTTTCAAGTCGTCAAGCGCATCGATGAGAATGCATACAAGCTAGATTTGCCCAGTGAGTGTGGACCCGCTTGAAATCCCACTTTGGGGCCACATGACCTGGCCAGAATTTAAAGGTTGAAAAGCCCTTCGTGTTTTAATCGAGATCTTCGTGTGGAAGAAGCTCGCGTGTTCAACTCGAAAGGAAGCGAAGATGGTCCACATCATCAAATTAAATCGGGACTTAGACCAAGGGCGAGGAGTTTTGACTTCTTGATTCTTTGCTATTTTGGAGAAGCGGTGGTGATTCTTTGCCGATTTCTTTACTATTTTGGGCGATTTGGTTCGATTTGTTCACGATTTCTTTGCTATTTTGGGAGCTTATTTGGTCTTGATTTGTTCACGATTCTTCTTGGTACGGTGTTGATTTGCTTTTGATTTGTTCGGATGCGTGATTTGATTCAGCGCTTATCACGCAAGTATCAATTCTTTTTAGTGTGTTACTTTAAGAAACGATATATTAGTTTTCTTTCTAATTTTTTGACCAAATATTTACTCGCTTGTGGTGAATATTTGGTGCTATTCTTCATTTTGGTATTTTATTTAAAGAGACATTATCACTATGTCTTCAAGTTTTAAGCGTTAATAAAATTAGAGAGTTTGATTTATATTTGGTTCTTTGAAGAACTGCCAGACTTATCGGTTATTCACATGGCGTTAAATCGAGACTTATCGATCGGATCTCGTCATGGGTGTGAAGCGTCATCACATACCAAGGTTCTTGCTTCCATATAAGCAACGGGTCAAGGTCATCCATCCAAGCCAATGCTAGAGCGGTTCTTCCAATCTAATTTGATCACGGGTCTTCTCACAAGTTGTGGGGTGTGAGGCTCGTCTGAAATGATACGAACCCCGTAACCACATAACCAAGAAATATGATTCTGTCAGCATAGAAGTTACACTTCTTCAAGTTGACAAATAGTTGTTGCTCCCTTAGAATAGAGAACAATTGCATCAAATGCTCCAAGTGCTCCATCGAGTTTTTGCTATAGATCAAAATATCATTAAAGTATACCACCACAAAGACACCAATGCATGGCTTAAGGATATGATTCATAAACCTCATAAAAGTGCTAGGGGCATTGGATAGTCAAATGGCATCACCATCCACTCATGAAAGTCCATCTAGAGTTTTAAGGCGTCTTCCATTCATCTCCTTCCCTCATCTGAATTTGATGGTATCCACTCCTCAAATCAATCTTTGAAAAGATGGGCTAGCACCATAGAGTTGATCCGGCAAATCATCGAGTCTTGGAATAGGAAATGATATTAATGTAATCTTGTTGGCTGTCACACTATCAACACACATCCTCAAGATCCATCCTTCTTTGGTCTTGCTTGAGGAGGAATCGCACAAAGGGCTCTTACTCTCTCGAATAAGCCCTTTGTTGAGCAACTCATCAACTTGTCTTGTAAAGCTCTTGTGTTCTTTAGAACTCATCCTATAAGGCTGGTTTATTGGGCAAAACGGGCACAGTACGAGGAGTCTATTTGATGTTGAATATCTCTCATGAGGGGGCAACTGATGGAATCTCCTCCGGGTACTACATCCAACAAATTCAACAAAATTGGCTCTACTTCTTTTAGGATCTCCTTCTCACTTTCGGTTTGTTCAATACTTAACGAGGAAAGCCATCACATCCCGAACCCGACTCGATTTCTTTCTCAACTTCGGATTTTGACAACAAATAATTACCTTTCTTTGGTTTTGGAAATTTAGACCATTATCGGTTTCAATGGTCTTAAGACAATTTTGTGCCCAACGGAATGTGTAGAGTGTTCTTGAAGCCATCATAAATGTCTGCACTGTCGTAATGCCAGTAGCGCCCACGAGTAACAGTGACAAACATCAGTAGAACAACATCACACCATACCTGGAATCTGCGGTAGTGCTTTCCAATTGTAAAAGAGACAAGGCACCTATGCTTTACCTTGATATCAACGCCCTCTTGAAGCCGGCTAATTTATAGGGTTTCGGATGTGGATCCATGCTTCAAATCAAGCTTTTTTGCCATCTCAGAAAGGAAACCTGATTCTCAAGCTCCCTTATCAATAATAACCAAACAGGACCACGTCGCCCCATGTGCACCTTGTATAAAAGACATTGGGCGCAGCCAATTCTCCTCGCTGCTTGGTGCCCACATCTTAAGACTCCTTTGAACAACTAAGAAGTCCCGTGATCGAACATAAGTAAGTTCATCCTTATCTTCATGGTCGGATTCAATTGCCTGTGACGTCTTCTTCGCCGGCTTCATATTCATCAACGAGAGCTGACCACTGTCGGTTAGGACATTCGGAAGCTGTAATACTAAATCCAGGTGGCATTTAAAGCAACGCCTTGACTTAGAGGTAGACTAACAGTGGGCACAATGCTTGACGGCACCTAACGAGGTTTAAGGGTGGTTTAGCCTTCTTAGGACCCTTGAGTCGAATTCTTGATATATCCTTCTTTAATTCGATTTGTAGTAAAACCCCCATACTTGTTTAGAGCCTCAACTTTTAAGGCAAGCTTTAGCACATCTTGAAGAGTATTATATGGCTGCAATTGAACAATTTTAGAAATTTCAAACCTCAAACCAGCAAGGTAGCGGGCTATGGACTACTCCTTAGCCTCTTGCAAGTCTCCTTTGATCATCAAATTTTCAAACTCAATAGAAACCACTCCTCCACACTTCAGTCCTAGCGCTTCAAAATTACGAATTTTGAAAAGATATGCTGGCGATGAAGGAAGATACTTCCGTTTTTTAGTTCTTTCTTCATGCTTTTCCCGAGTTTTGATCTTCTTTGTCATCTACTCGACGTTGTCTCTTTAAATTTTCGCGAAAAGAAGCGTGCTGCGCGTCGCGATAGCGCCGACCGCTTTTGCGGTTCGGGGGATCATAATATTCAAAGGAACACGTTCGGCGGTGTTAAGCCAATCGAGAAGTCATCGGCGTATTCTTCCTTACGTAATGCGGAATATCAAACTTTTGGATTGAATCTAGAACTTTCATCATTATTCGTTTCTCATAGTAATCATCATCGCAGTATCGATCTTCATACCTTCCTCCATAACCATATTCTATTGAATGCTTGTCTTTAAACTGTAGCTCAAGTAATTCCGAACTTAGGCTGGCGGCACAGTTCCCTCGTCAAAACTTTCGTCATTCACCTTCCATGAAGGTATTGTCGCCATAGGATCGTCGTTGATAATATCTGGCTTTTGTAGGCGAACCCTGATTCAAGATCATCAATGCGTTTTTGCGATAGGGTTAGGGAACCACTTGAATATGATTTGGGACTCTTTGTCTCGGAACAAAATACTCTTTGGCAGATCAGCCGTGATCGAGTACGATCATAACTGATCTGAGGTTGGGGTGGCGATGGATGATCCCCAGGGGTTTGGGTAAGTTAGGGTTGATGGGGTAGAACTTTGATCAATCCTTGAGCTCTGATACCTCTTTGATGCAAGGTTGGGACTGTGATGGATGATCTAGGGGTTTGGTTTAGAATGAAGGATTTTAGGTTTGGAACGGTTTGAGTTTGGTTTGATGCAAAACAACCTTGTTTTGAGCTAATTTGAGGTTTTCGGGTTTTTCTAAGGTAGGCTAGGGCTATGGATAAATTTGGGATCTCCAAGATCAGGGATGATGGTTTTTATTGTTCCAAGAGTGAAACAAAGTATATGAAAAGTTTAGAGAAAAGATGAGAGGGTGAGGAGAGTAGAGTTTGCACAGTGGTTGCCTGCAAGGTTAATGGCTTGATCCACACTAAGAGATGATGGAGTGAAGGCGCCACAATCAACTATGGACGGGTTGATTGATATGGGAGAAGCCGCCACCAAGGAATCCCACCTAGGTATGAGAAGCCTGAACTACTTGAGGAATCCTGAGATAGAGAACAAGAGAACTCTTAAAATATTATTAAACTTGAGCGATTTTCAAAAGACTACATTGGGGAGTATATATAGCCCCGTATTTTCCTAAATCAAAAAGAAACTTCTACTTTAATTAGGAAAAGAAACTTTCTAAAATACAAGAACACTCCCTAAAGAAAACTTCTAAAATAAATAAATGAAACTTCTAAACTAAATAAAGCAAACTTTCTAAAATAAATAAAACAAATCTTCCCCTAAAATGGATAAATAAAAATCTTCTTGGAGCAAATCTTTCAAGCTCTATAGAGCAAATCTTTTTCCTAAACTCTATAGATAAATAAAGCAAGTATTGACTCGATGAAATAAACTCTATAGATAGCATAGAACTCCTTGTCATAGGTGGAATTACTTCCTTTTTGCTTCATTTAACTAAATAAAGAAAGCGATGGAGTCTTCCTTCTTGACTAAGAACAAACACTAAATGACTTGAGATGCTGCACTCTTCAAGACTTTGTTGAAATCGGGTAAAACCAAACATGGGCTTCGAGTTGCTCTTAATCAACTCGAAGCTTTCTTCGGCAACACTAGTCACTGAATTTATCTCACTTTTAAGCATTCAGTTATAAGGCCATTATGAGCTAAATCCACGAATAAATCTCCTATAAAAGGGCTAACCCATGAAAACTTCTCACATCAGGATCGAGCTAGGAGTTGGCCAATTAAGTAATCGCCTCATCTTGCTTGGTCCGTCTCGATTCCATCTTTAAGCTAACCACATAACCAAGAAATATGATTATCTTGGCATAGAAGTCACACTTCTTTCAGTTGACAAATAATCGTTGCTCCCTTAGAATAAAAGAACAATTGCCTCGAATGCTCCCAAGTGCTCCATGAATTTTTGCTATAGATCAAAAATATCATCAAAGTATACCACCACAAAATTTCCAATGCATGGCTTAAGGATATGATTCATAAACCTCATAAAAGTGTTAGGGGCATTGGATAGTCCAAATGGCATCACCATCCACTCATAGAGTCCATCTCGAGTTTAAAGAAATTTGTCTTCCATTCATCTCCTTCCTCATTACAATTTGATGGTATCCCTCCTCGAATCAATCTTCGAAAAGATGGGCTTTGCTAGAGTTGATCCAGCAAATCATCGGAGTCTTGGAATGGAAATCACATTCAATAGTAATCTTGTTGGTTGTCCTACTATCAACACACTTCCTCCAAGAGCCATCCTTTTGGTACTAGTAGGCGGGAACCTTTGGGGCTCTTACTCTCTCGAATAAGCCCTTTGTTGAAGCGACTCATCAACGCCTTAAGCTCTTCATGTTCTTTAGAACTCATCCTATAGTAGGTTTATTGGGCAAGCGGAACACAATGCAGAGGTCTATTTGATGTTGAATATCTCTCATAGAAGCCCATGTAGATCTCCTCAGTACTACATCAACAAATTACGCGAGTGGCTCCTACTTCTTTTAGGATCTCCCTTCTCACGGTTTCTTCAATAGCAAGCCATCACATCGAACCGGCTACGATTTCTTTCTCAACTTCAGTTTGACAGCAAGAGTGCTCACGCTAGTTTGGAGGTGGAGCAATTGTCGGTTTTTCAAGCGGGTGCTAAGACAATTTTGTGCCCATCCTTATTAAGATGTGTAAGTGTTCTTGAAGCCATCATAAATGATCGCCTATCATATTGCCATGGCCTCCCAAATGCTTAATGTGAACATCCATTGGAACAACATCACCATACCTGCGTCATGGTAGTGCTCCAATTGTAAAAGAGACAGAGGCACCTATGCTTTACCTTATTATCATGCCCTCTTGAAGCCCTGACTAATTTATAGGGTTTTGGATGTGGATCACGTCTTGAAATCAAGCTTTGCACCATCTCCGAGGAAACCTACGGTCTCGGAGCTCCCACTATCAATAACCAAACAAACCTGTCCTTAGGTCTTTCTGTGAAAAGACATTGGGCCAGCAACCAATTCTCCTCCTGGCGGTGCCCTATCTTAAGACTCCTTTGAGCTGACGGAAGTCCCGGCGAATTCGGGCATAGTAAGCTCATCCTTATCTTCATGGGTAGTTGATTGCCTCTTGACGTCTTCTTAGCTCGGCTTCATATTCTTCCAACTAAGGGCAACCACTGATCAGGTTAGGGCGTGAGTATATGCCCAAATCGAAGTGGCATTTAAAGCCTTTGCACTTGACTTAGAGTAGAATCTTGTTGTGCTTGTGCACTTCACCTTTTACTTGAGTTTAACAGGTGGTTTAGCTACTAGGACCCCTTGAAATTCGATTCTTGTCAATCAGCCTTCTTTAATCCGATTTGTAGTAAACCCCATACTTGTTTAAACCTCGACTTTTAAGGCAAACTTTATCACATCTTGAAGATTGTTATATGGCTGCAATTGAACGGTTTTAGATATTTCGAACCTCAAACCAGCAAGGTAGTGGGCTATGGTACTCCTCGACCTCTGCAAGTCTCCTTGATCATCAAATTTTCCGACTCAGCCAAGATACTCCCTCCCGCGATCGGTCTATTTGCTTCAAATTAATTTTGAGGAAGATATCTTGAAAAGCGATAGTGGAAAGGAAGATACTTCGTTTTAGTTCTTTCTTCATCTTCTCCCAGAGTTTCAATCTTCTTCCTTGTCATCTCTCTGGCGTTGTCTCTTTAAATTTTCCACCAAAGAAGCATTCTTGCGTCTTGATAATACCAACTTCACCTTTCTTTGCTCGGGGGATCTTAATATTGAACACGTTGACGGTATTAAGCCAATCCAAGAGTCTTCAAACAGCATGCATTCTTCGCTAAATTCGAATATCAAACTTTGGATTGAATCATTTCATCATTATTACGTTTCTCATGGTAATCATCTAACCAGCGGTATGGTCTTTATATCTTCCTCATAATCTATATTATGGTGTCTTGTCTTTAGGCTTCTGCATAAGTAAAATTCCCGAACTTGGCTGGCAGTTCCATCGTCAAAACTTTCATAGCGCCACCTTCATGAAGAGACATTTGTATCATAGGATCATCATTGATAACCATCTTGCTTTTGTGGAAAGCGGCCCGAACCCGCAGATTCAAGATCGACAATGCGTTTTTCTGCCGATGGGGATTGAGAACCATGAACCATGATTAGGACTCTTTGTCTCGAGACCAAGAATACCCTTTAACTTATGATCAGCCATCAATCATGAACTCTGATACCGCTGATGCAAGGTTGGGACCGTGATGGATGATCTAGAAGTTTAAGTAAGAAAGTCAAAATATGAGTTTGGGAGTATTAGTTTTATTTGGAGCCCCGAAATAGGTTATAGATGTTGGTGCAGAAAATTTCTAAGTTGAAAGGTAAATTTATAGTGCATATAAGGGAAAGGGTATTTAGGAAGGTTTTAGTATTATGGAGCGAGATTTGGAAAGTTTTAAGTTGAGTTAATCTGGTTATGATTTTAGAGAAAAGGCAAGAGATGAGTGAGGATAATAGAGTTGCACAAAAAGTGGTTACTAGGGTTAATGACGATCCACACAAGATAGATGATGGAGTGAAGGCGCCACAATCAACTATGGACGGGTTGATTGATAAACCTTGGGACAAAGACTTACGCCACCCGAGGAATCCACCTAGGTGGCATGAGAAGTCACGAACTACTTGAGAGTCCACCGAGAGATAAAGAACAGAGAACTCTTAAAGAGAGAAATGCGAAAAATATTAAACTTGAGCTGTTTCAAAAGACTGCATTAGAAGTGCTATATAGCCCCATACTTTCTAAATAAAAAAAAAAGAAACTTCTACTTTAATTAGGAAAAGAAACTTTCTAAAATACAAAAAAGCAACTCCTAAAAGAAAACTTTCTAAAATAAGTAAAGCAAACTTACTAAAATAAATAAAGCAAACTTTCTAAAATAAATAAAACAAATCTTCCTAAAAGGGATAAAATAAAATCTTGGAGCAAATCTTTCTAAAATCAATATGGCAACTCCACATCAGGGGTTTGTCCAAGTCTGATCACGTTTTTGCCTTCCAGGCTGAATGGGGAGTCCAAAAGGAGTTTTCACATGTATTCAATGCGTCTTGACCTCCCGATCAATTCTTGATAATAAGTGAATTCCCAATGTTCGAGTTGTATTTATAGAAGCTCTGCATCGCTTATGATATGATCTTCAATCTTAAGGAAATGTTCCGACAACAAGCAAGGCAAGAAGGTATGAGACTACCAAGGCCTTGCATTCTTGTAAGATGGTGAGGGTACTTGGAGTTAGTACTCATGTTCTAAAAATGAAAGGCTATATTGAGCACATGATAGGCTTGATTCCATTGAGCCAAGAGAGTTGAAGCCGTATTTGATCCACGAATTCACTTCACGATAGTTATGGCGGGTTTATCATGAACTATAACATGAATGAAATGGAGCTGAATCCCCCTCTCACATTGCATACGATCTTAAAATCGTGGCAGAATATTAAATCAAACGTATGTTACGATGGTTCAAAATGGAAGGATTCCGAGAAAAGGGCAAGGAGCAAGGGGCGGGGAGCAGGGAGCACGAGGCGAGAAAGTCGATGCCTTGAGCCCAAGCCTCAACCCAGGCTAAAGCCCAAAGGAGGGTGTTTGTTTCTTTTTGCAATGAACTGTGGTCATTGGAAGAGCGCAAAGGCCCTATGTTAGAGGATCTAAAAAGAGAAGAAGAAAGTGGTGAGACAGTTCTTCAGTGTTATGTTATCTGGTGTTTTCTCCCTTTAGTTCTGGGTATTAGTCTGCGGATGTGGATCTCACATTTGTACAAATGTGCGGGGCTCCAAAGGGTGACAAGCGAAGAAATGAGATTAGTGATCTGAGTGAGCAATGGAACAAGATCTTTAACTTCATTTGTAGGAAGTTATGAACTTACTTTTGTGGGATTTTGTTAGTTTTTGGACAATTGCTATTATGTTCCTACAATATGTAGGAATATTATTTCGGTTCTTGTTTGGATAATGATGGTTTCTTTTATTATTAAGAATAATAAATAGCTCCATTTTCATAAGACATGTTCTATGCAAATGCCTATTTACAGGATGGTCTTTATGTTATGAACCTTCAAAAAATTCAACAATTCTCATGTCTATAACATAACTACTAAATTTGAAGTCCAATGATTTAAATTCAACCTATCTTTAACATTATGCCTTGGCCATATAAATGAAACGCATCTCAAAGCTCCATCAAGTTCGACTTTTGAATTCATTTTGATTTTGAATCATATGATACATGTGAATCTTGTCTATTGGGTAAGATGACAAAGGATCCCTTTGCTGTGGACAGATGAAAGACGATGAATTGTGGATCTCATACATACGGATGTATGTGGACCATTAAGTTCGAACTAGAGGAGGTTACAAGTACTTCATTACATTTCTTAGTGACTTAGAGATGTAGTTTATGTCTACTTAGTGAGACATAAATCTGAATCATTTGAAATGTTCAAATCTTTTCAAAAATAGTATAAAAACCAACTGGCAGAACAATCAAGGCACTTCGATCGATCGAATTTAAGCGATATTTAGGCAAAATTTGATGACCATCTTAGAACTTGTGGAATCATTTCACAATTAACTCCCCACTGGAACACCCGCAGGTGGAATGGTGTGTCGAGGAGGAGGAATCGAACTTTATTAGATATGGTTCGATCTATGATGAGTCATGGATCTTCCATTACCTTTTGGGGTTATGCACTTGGCTGTTGCATTCACACCGTCGAGAGTTCCATCAAGCGGTTGAAAAGCACCATATGAGATGTGGACTAGTAAAAGGCCCGGTTGTACTTTCTTAAGATTTGGGGTTGTGGGAGAACTTATGTAAACGTCAAGTTTCAAATATTTGGAGCCCCAGTAAATGTCTTTTGTGGGGTATCCTAAAGAGAGACTAAGGGATCTACTTTTGTAATCCCATAGAGAACAAAGTGTTTGTTGCTGGAATGGTGTCTTTCTAGAAGGAATTTCTCTCAAGGAACCGTGGAGTAGGTACAACTTGAAGGATTCGAGAACCTGAGATAACATTTAATTTGCATGAGATACTCATAGTCAACAAACTATTGATTGACAACACACCTCCTATAGCACAAAATTTACATTAGTCGATGGGATCGTCATGAACGAGATATGGATTTCTTATGGTGATAACCATGTTATGTATTGTTAGTGGATGAAATGAACCCACCACTATCAAGAGGCTATGTTGGATATAAACTCGAGAAATGGTTAGAGGCCATGAAGTGCGAAATTTAAATCCATGTATGATAATCAAGTATGGACATGATTTGACCCACACAGTACAAAGACCATTGGGTGCAAATGGGTTTAAAAGAAAAGCCGACATGGATGTGGTGCATGCTTACAATGAGCTAATTTGCAAAAGGTTTCAAACAAACTCATGGTATAGACTATGATGAAACTTTTCACTGTGTAGCTATGCTTAAGTCTATCGAATTCTTATTGCCATTCTTGCGTATCCGCAGTTATGAGATTTGGCAAGCTGGATGTTAAAATGCGTTCTTAATGAAGCTTTGCGAGGATATTACATGTGACACAACTTTGAGGTTTTGTACAACTAAATTACGGTAAGTATCTGAAACTTCAAGATCCATTTATGGTTTGAAGCGGGCCTCTCGGAGTTGAGATCTTCGTTTGATGAATCGGTCTCGAGGTTTGGATTTTCAAAAATGAAGATGAGCCTTGTATTTATAAGAAAATTAGTGGGATGTGATTGTATTTTGGTCTTATATGTTGATGACATTTTACTCATTGGGAATGATATCTACCTTAAGGAGTGTCAAGTCTTGGTTAGGGAAGTGTTTCTCAATGAAAGACTTAGAGCGAAGTTTGCTGTATCCTAGGGATAAAGATCTGAAAAAAAAAAGGATGATCATAAGAGGCTGATTAATTCTAAGTCAAAGTGCTGTAAACCAAGAAATGCGACAGGTTCGAGTATGCATGCCTAGACACAATGCCTCTTAGGTGCCTCGGCCTTGTGCCATGACATACCCTACAAGAAAATGCACCGCGCATGCGTGCAGAACCTGATACCTCGGCTGGTGCGTATACAAGCGTAACTAGGCCACAGTGCAAGCTAGACACGGTGCTTCGTTTGATTCCTTGCGAGGGTGCCTTTTCTAGTGCCATGACATGCTGAGGCATGGTTACCGACCTAGTACATTGAACATGGTGACCTGGCCTGCGCATGCCTAGAAGGTGCCTACGGCATGAATGCCTTGACATCACCGACTCAATTCCATGAAATACCTCGGCGAGGTGCGCCGACTGTCATTCTAGACACGGTGAGTTGGCACGTGCGTACTGGACAAGGTGTCTTTGCACAGTGCATGCTGAACATGGTGCCTCGGCCTGGTACGATTACATGCCTAAGTAAAGGTGACTCCATTTAGTGAATGCCTATAAGCGGTGACTCGACCTTGGCGTACTGAGCGTAGTGCGCCATTTTGGTATGCCTGAACACGGTGCTCGGCCTAGTGCCGTACATGCACCGTGGGTGCCTCGGCCTGGTGCATGCCTAGACGAGGTGACTTGACGCGTCGCGCCTACACCCGATTGCCTCGGCCCTGGTGCCTTGACGCATGCTTAGGCAAGATTAGCGATTTGTGCATGCTGGACACGATGACTCATTCCGAGCATCTAAACACGATTACCTCGGCTGATCCGCGACACATTGGCAAGGTGCCTGCGGCTGAGTGCTTGCCTGAACCACGTGACTGATACTAATGCATGCCTAGGCAGCGATTGCCTGGAAACTAAGGTCATGACATGTCTAGGCAAGGTGCCTGCAAGCCTGGTATGCGGACGGGTGACCTGCCTAGTGCATGCTGAACCTGACCCTGAGCCTGATGCCATGACATGCCTAGCCAAGGTGCCTCGGCCTAGTGCATGCCTAGACACGGTGCCTCGGCCTAGTGCGATGCCTAACAAGGGTGCCTCGGCCTAGTGCCATGACATGCCTAAGAAAAATGCCTCCACCTTATGCATGCCTAGACACAATGCCTCGGCCTAGTGCATGCCTAGAAACGACAACTCGACCTAGTGCATGCCTAGACACGGTGCTTCGGCCTGATTCCTTGCAAGGGTGCCTTTTCCTAGTGCCATGACATGCCTAGGCATGGTTCCTCGGCCTAGTACATGCCAAGACATGGTGACTCGGCCTAGCGCATTCCTAGAGACGGTGCCTCGGCATAGTGCCTTGACATGCCTCGGCCTAATGCCATGAAATACCTCGGCATGGTGCCTCGACTTAATGCATTCCTAGACACGGTAGTCGGCCTAGTGCATGCCTGGACAAGGTGTCTTTGCCTAGTGCATGCCTAGACATGGTGCCTCGGCCTAGTGCAATTACATGCCTAAGTAAGCTGCCTCGGCCTAATGAATGCCTATAAACGGTGACTCGGCCTTGGGCATGCCTAGACATGGTGCCTCGGCCTAGTGCAATGACACGCCTAGGTAAGGTTCCTCGGCCTAGTGAATCCCTAAAAACAGTGCCTCGGCCTAGTGCGATACCTAGCTAAGGATGCCTCGGCCTAGTGCCATGACATGCCTAGACATGGTGACTCGTCCTAGTGCATGCCTGAACCGCATTGCCCTCGGCACAGTGCTTTATAACATGCCTGGCGGTGGCTGGACTTTAAGTGCAATACTGGGCACGGTGACTCGACACAGTGCGTCCTGAACCGCGGTGGCTAGGTCTGGTGCGAAAGAGGCGACATGCCTGAGCGGAGTGCCTGCGGCCTAGTAAATGCTGGTTCTGATGACCGACTTAGTACATGCCTAGACACGTTGCTTCGACTAGTGCCATGTCATTTCTAAAATGAGTGCCTCGGCTTTGGATTCATGCACGGACACGGTGCCTCGGCTTTAGTGCATGCTGAACACGGGTGACTACTTTGTAGTCGTACTAGACACGATACCTCGGCCTAGTGCCTTGACATGCTGGAGCAAGATGCCGAGCTGAGTGCGCTAAGCCTAGACATAGTGCCTCGACCTTGGAGTAATACCAAACACGGTGCCTCGGCCCCAGTGTATTACTTTAGACACGGTGCCTCGGCCTAGCATCATGACATCAAATACCAAGAAGGTCTTATAGGCACGAGTACGTGTCTGTACAAGGTGACTCGGCATAGTCTGCCGGGGAAATGAACCACGGTTGCCTGTGACTAGAGCCATAACAAGCTGGGCAAGGGTGCCTCCCCGACTAGGGCATGTACTAGACATGGTGACCATTTGTGCATGCACATACATGGTGACTCGGCCTAGTGCCATGACATGCCTAGGCAAGGTGCCTCGGCTTAGTTCATGCCTAGAAACGGTGACTCTGCCTAGTGCAAGCATAAACATGGTGCCTCAGCCTAGGTCCATGACATGCCTAGGCAAGGTGCCTCGGCCTAGTGCCACGCAATGCCTAGAAAAGGTGTCTCGGCTTTGGTGCGTGCTGGTCTGTGACTCGACCTAGTGCATGCCCTGAACACGATTGCCTCGGCCAGTGCCATGTCATTTCACATGCAAGATGCCTGCGACACATTACATTACACGGACCACATTTCTCCATGGTTCATGCGTAGAAATGGTTGCCTTGGCCTAGTGCCATGACCTTTGGAGCTAGGTGCCTCGACTGAGTCTTAGGGCTGGACACGGTGACTCGGCTGGTGCATGCACTGAGACACTGGTGGCTGACCTAATGCAGAGGCATGCCTAGGCAAGGTGCCTGGGCCCTATGCAATGCGGGCCCACGGTGACTTCGGCACAGTGCATGCCTGAACGCGGTGCCTCGGCCTATTGCCGTATGCACTGGAAGGTGCACCGACTCAGTGCGTGCCTGCGACATGGTTATGACGCGCGTCGCGCCTGCATGTCGGTGCCTCGACCTGGTGACATGACATGCCTGGGCAAGGTGCCTCGATCCTGGTGCATCCCCCGAGACGGTGCGCGGCCTGGGAGGCTAAGACAGCGTTCGCAGGCGAGTGCCATTACATACACATAAATGAGGTGCCCGCCGGCTTGGTGCCATGACGTACTGAAGCGGGTGCTGGGCTAGGTGTCATGACATTGCTGAGCAAGGTGCCTCGGCTAGTGCATGGGCGGACACGATGACTTCGGCCTAGTCGTACCTGAACGGTGCCTCGACTGTGCCGTTACACACATTAACAGAGTAGGGTGCCTCATTTGGTGCATGCACAGGAAATGGTGACTTCGACTGATCGCGGCAGAACGTACTGGGCAAGGTGCCTCAGCCTAAGGCATGCCTAGACACGGTGACTCGGCCTATTGCTTGCCTATACACGGTGACTCGGCCTAGGCTTAGTTCTTGCCTAGACACGGTGACTCGGCTTAGTGCAAGCCTAGACAGGGTGCCTCGGCCTAGGTCAATGACATGCCTAGGAAGGTGCCTCGGCCTAGAACCACGCAATGCCTAGGCAAGGTGCCTCGGCCTAGTGCATGCCTGGACACGGTGACTCTGCATAGTTCATGCCTAGAAATGGTACCTCGGCCTAGTGCCATGATATGCCTAGGCTAGGTGCCTCGGCCTAGTGCATTCCTGGACACGATGACTCGACCTAGTGCATGCTGAACCGCATTTGACTGAGCTGTGCCGCAGCGTACCTAGACGAGGTGCCTGCGACCTAGTGCATGCACGGACAGTGACTCGGCCCTGGTACACAGACTGCGGTGCCTCGACCTATTGCGTTACACATGCCTAGGAAGGTGCCTCGACCGGTGTGCCTGCGACATGGTTGCCCGGCGCGTCGCTGCACATACGGTCTACCTCGGCTGGTGACATGACGTACTGAGCAAGGTGCCTCGACTGATGCATCGAGCGATTGCCGCCGACTGCCGGCATTCCTGAACGCAGTGCTGACCGAGTGCCATGACATACATAGGCAAGGTGCCTGGCTAGATGCCATGACATACCTGAAGCCAGAATCGCGTTTCGGCGTAGAGCCGTGACATGCACAGGCAAGAATTTCGACCTTTAGTGCATGCACGAGACATGAGTGACTCGAAGCTGTGCATGCCTGAACGATTTTCGACTGGTGCCGTACGTACCTAGGTGGGTGCCTCGACTTTGAGTGCATGCCTGAACACGGTGACTCGGCTAGTGCCGTGACGTACTTTAGCGAGGCGCCTCAGCTTTAGTGCGTGCACGGACACGGTGACTCGGCTGAATGCATCTAGACACGGTGAGAAACGACCTGAAACCAAGACATGCACGGCAAGGTGCCTCGGCCTAGTGTATTCACGGGCTGCTTGAGTGTTTCGGCTCAGTGCGTGCTGAAACCAGCGGTCTGCCGACCTGTGCCATTACATGCTAGGAAGATTGCCTCGACTGAGTGCGTACCGACATAGTTCGACCTAGTCCTTGCCTACATACAGTGCCTCGGCCTAGTGACATGACATGCCTAGGCAAGGTGCCTCGGCCTAGTGCATCCCAAGACAGTGCCTCGGCCTAGAGCATTCCTAGACACAGTGCCTCGACCGAGTGCCATGACATATAAGCAAGGTGCGCCCAGCTGTGCCCATGACATGCACAGAGCGAGGTGCCTCGACCTGAAACCATGACATCTTGGCAGGTGCTCTGTTTAGTGCGTGCACGGACACGTGGCTCGGCCTAGTGCATGCCTGAACCGGTGGCTCGGCTAATGCCATGACATGCCACAAACGGGTGCCTCGACTTTGAGTGCACCACTACAGACACGGTGACTCGGCCTAGTACATGCCTAGACACGGTGCCTCGGCCTATTGCGATTACATGCCTAGGAAAGGTGCCTCCACCTTATGCATGCCTCGACATGGTTACTCGGCCTTGTCCTTGCCTACATACAGTGCCTCGGCCTAGTTACATGACATGCCTAGGCAAGGTGCCTCGACCTAGTGCATCCCGAGCGGTGCCTGCGTCTGAGCGTTCCTAGACCGGTTCACCGTAGAGGTGCCGTAACATACATAGGCAAGGTGCCTGCGTTTAAAGATGCATGCACGGACGGTGATACCTATTGCATGCCCTAGACGTGATAAGTCAGGCCTAGTGCCATTACATGCCTAGGTAAGGTGCCTCGGCCTAGTGCATGCCTAGACATGGTGACTCGGTCTAGTGCCATGACATGCCTAGGAAAGGCGCCTTAGCCTAGTGCATGCCTGGACACGGTGACTCGGTCTAGTGCATGCCTAGACACGGTGCCTCGGCTTATTGCCATTACATGCCTAGGAAAGGTGCCTCGGCCTAGTGCATGCCTCGACATGGTTACTTGGCCTCGTCGCGCACACATCGATTGCACCGACTGGTGACATGACATCTAGGCAAGGTGCCTCGACTAGTGCATCCCGAGGCGATTGCCTCGGCCCTGGGGCATTCCTGAACCGCTGATTAACACCGACGGGGTGCCGCGACATACACGCGACAGGTGCCTCGGCCTAGTGCCTTGACATGCCTAGGCAAGGTGCCCCTGGCGTGAAACGTGACGTGCACAGGCAAGGTGTGTGCATTTAGTGCGTGCCTGAACCGCGGTGCACCGACTGGTGCCGTTACATGCAGGTAGGTGCGCCGGCCTGGAGTGCGTACTGAACCGCGACCGACTTTAGTGCCATGACATGCCTAGGCAAGGCGCCTCAACCTAGTGCATGCCTGGACTCGGTGACTCGGCCTAGTGCATGCCTAGACACGGTGGCTCGGCTAATGCGAGGCATGCCTGAGCAGGTGCCTTGGTCTGAATGCATGCGCGGACCGCGGTGACTCGACCTAGTGCGTGCCTGAACCGCGGTGCCTGAGCTGTGCTGCCGTACATGCCTAGGAAGGTGCGCCGACCCACAGTGCGTACGCAAACATGGATTACTCGGCCTTGTCGCGCCTGCATATAGTGCCTAAGGCCTGGTGACGCGACATGCACGACCAGCGTGCCTTGGCTAGTGCATCCCGAGCGGTTCCTCGGCCTAGAGCATTCCCCTGAACCACGGTCTTGCGAGCCGAATGGCATGACATCGCGCCAGGCAGGTGCCACCGGCCCATGCGATGACATGCTGAGCAGGTGCCGACTGAATGCATGCGGACACGGTGACTGACTGGTCCGTACTGAGCACGGTTCCTCGGCCTAGTGCCATTACATGCCTAGGTAAGGTGCCTCGTCCTAGTGCATGCCTACCTGACTCGGCTAGTGCCGCGACGTACCTGGGCAAGGTGCACCGACCTAAGGCATGCCCTGAACCTGATGACTCGACTGTGCTTGTCTATACTTGGCGACTCGGCCTAGTGCCATGACATGCCTAGGCAAGGTGCCTCGGCTTAGTTCATGCCTAGACACGGTGACTCGGCCAAGTGCAAGCCTAGACAGGGTGCCTCGGACTAGGTCTATGACATGCCTAGGCAAGGTGCCTCGGCCTAGTGCCACACAATGCCTAGGCAAGGTGCCTCGGCCTAGTGCATGCCTAGACACGGCGACTCGGCCTAGTGCATGCCTAGACACGGTGCCTCGGCCAAGTGCCATGTCATTTCTATGCAAGGGTGCGCCGACTGGTACATGCGGACCACGACTGCGCATAGTTCATGCACAAATGAATACGCCGACTACAGATGTAGCGGCACATGCAGAAGCTTTAGTGCGTCTGGCAGCGGGTGACTCGACCTTTATTGCGTACTTTGAACACGATGGCTCCGACTTTAATCTTGTACATGCTTAGGCAAAGAGGTGCCTCGACTTTGAGTGCATGCACGAGACCGCGGTTACTCGACACATAGTACATGCCTAGACACGGTGCACCGGCCTGTTGTGATTACATGCCACAGGAAGGTTCCTCGGCCTGGTGCATGCCTCGACGCGCGGATTTTCGGCCTTATCGCGCTACATACGGTGCCGCCGGCTGGTGACGCTGACATGCACAGGCGAGGTGCCTTCGACAGTGCATCCGAAAAGCAGTGCCTCGACTGAAACATTCCTGAACCGCGATTGCCTCGACCGAGGTGCCATGACAAACGCGCCAAATGAGGTGCCTCGACCTAGTGCTCGCATGGTATGCCTAGGCAAGGTGCCTTTGCGTAGAGCCATGACATGCTTAGGCGAGGTGCCTGACTTTAGTGCGTAGCTGGACACGGTGACACGGCCCTGAATATTGCCTGAACCGCACGATTGCCTCGGCCTGGTGCTTGGTAATGCTTAGGTAAGGTGCCTCAGGCTGGTACATGCCTGAAATGGTGACTCGGCCTAGTGCCATGACATGCCTAGGCAGGGTGCCTCGGCTGGGCATGCCTGGTGCCTGATGACTGACTGTGCTTGCACATACGGTGACTCGGCCTAGGCTTGGTTCTTGCTGAACACGGTGGCGGGCTTAGTAGAGAAACCTAGACGGGGTGCCTCGGCCTAGGTCGATGACATGCCCTGGAAGGTTACCGACCTAAATTGCGCAATGCCTAGGCAAGGTGCTTGACTAGTGCATGCACGGACCTGGTGACTACGCCAGTTCATGCACAAATGGTACGCAAGTCTGGTGCCATGATATGCCTGGGCTAGGTGCCTCGGCTGGTGCATGCCTGGACCGTGACTCCGACCTGGTGCGTACTTTAGACACGCGATTGACTTCGACTGGCCATGACGTGCCTAGACAAGGTGCCTCGACTGGTCGCATGCACGGACACGGTGACTGGCACAGTACATGCACAGACACGGTGCCTCGACCTATTGCGATTACATGCACAGGAAGGTCTTTGACGAGTGCGTACCTCGAACATAGTTACTGGCCTTGTCCCTTGCCTACATACGATTTACCGACTGGTGACATGACATGCCCTAGGTAAGGTGCCTTCGACACAGTGCATCCCGAGCCAGGTGCCTTGGCTGGAGCATTCTAACCACGATTACCTTGACCGAGTGCTACATGGCGTACGTGGCGAGGTGCGCCGACTGAATGCCATGACGCTTTGGGCAAGATGCCTCGGCGTGAGCATGACATGCCTGAGCAAGGTGCCTCGGCCCCTAGTGCATGCTGGACCTGATGACTCGACCCTGGTCGTGCGCGACACGGTGCCTCGACTTTAGTGCCGGTATGCCTAAGGTAAGGTGCGCCGACTTTGGTAATACTGGAACCTGATGACTACGACCTAGTGCCGGCGGCGTATGCCAGTGGCGCCTCGACCTAGTGCATGCTAGTTTCTGATGGCTTCCGGCTGAGTCTGTCTCCCCAAACCCAGAGTGTTTGGCTGTACGAACATCTTTGCGGCAGAGTGCCTCGGCTTTAGTGCATGCTGAGACGGCGATTGACTCGACCTAGTACGTACTACAAGGTGCGGTTGCCTCGACTATTGCCATTACATGCCTAGGAAGGTGCCTCGACTGGGATCGTTGCCTGAACATGATTTTCGGCTAGTCCTTTGCCTACATACGATTACTTGCCATTTGGTGACATGACGTACTAGACAAGGTGCGTCGGCTGAATTGCATCGAGCGGTGCCACCGGCACAGAGCATTTCCTGAACCGAATACCACCGATAGAGTGCCATGACATACATAGACAAGGTTGCCTTGGCTTCGTGCCATGACATGCCTGAGCAAGGTGCCTCGACACAAACCGCGGCATCTTAGGCAGGAATTTTCGGCACAGTGCATGCTGGACGCCGCCAATGACTGTTTTGTGCATGCCTGAACACGGTGGCTGGAAGCTGTGCCATGACATGCACACAGACAAGGTGCCTGCGACCTGGTGCACCGCACGGACACGGTGACTACGACCTGGCGTACTGAACGCGGTGCTCGGCTGTTGGGATTACATGCCCTGGGAAGGTGCCTCCCACCTTATGCATGCCTGACATGGTTACTCAGGCGCGTCTTTTACCACATACGGTACCTCGGCTTTGGATTACATGACATGCCTGGGCAAGGTGCCTCATTTAGTGCATCCCGAGACAGTGCCTGCGATCCTGGGCGTTCCCTGAACCAGTTCGCAAGCCAGGTCTTAGTAATGCATGCGTGAGGTCTTATCGACCTAGTGCATGCACGGACACGGTATTCCATACATTGCATGCTAGACGTAGTGCGTCGACCTGGTGCCATTACATGCTAGGTAAGGTGCCTCGGCCTGGTCGTACTAGACATGGTGACTCGGTCTAGTCATATGACATGCTAGGAAGCGCCTTTGGTATTTTGGACCACGGTGACTTCGATTGCAGTGCGTGCACAGACATGGTGCCTCGGCTTGTGCCATTACATGCTGAGAAGGTGCACCGACTGGTGCGTACGCCTCGACATTCGGTTCGACCTTGTCGCGCCTACATCTGATTAACCTCGGCCTGGTGACGCTGACGTACTAGGCAAAGGTGCCTGAACTGGGTACCATCCCCCGAGCGATTGCCTCGACACAGAGCATTCACGAACACGGTGCCTCGACCGGTACCGCGACATACGCCAGAGGCGGGTGCCACCGACCTAGATGCCTTGACGTACTGGGCAAAGGTGCCTCGGCGTAGAGCCATGATGCCTAGGCAGGTGTCTCGACTGGTGCATTGCCTAGACACGGTGCCTCGGCAGTGCCGTTACATGCACGGTAAGGTGCGCCATTTTTAGTGCGTCTTTGAACACGATGACGACTAGTGCCGCAATACTAGACGGCGCGCCATTTGGTGCGTGCACGGACTCGATGTCGGCCTAGTGCATGCTAAAGACCAGGTGAAACAGGCCTAATGCCAAGACATGCCTAGGCAAGGTGCCTTGGTCTAGTGCATGCATGGACACGGTGGCTTCGACTGATGCGTGCTGAACGGTCTTATCAGGCCTATTGCCATTACATGCCTAGGAAAGGTGCCTCGGCCTAGTGCATGCCTCGACATGGTTACTCGGCCTTGTCCTTGCCTACATACAGTGCCTCGGCCTAGTGACATGACATGCCTAGACAAGGTGCCTCGGCTGGTACGTCGAGGCGGGTTCCTCGACTCCGACGTTCTGAACCGATTGCGCCGACGGTGGCATGACATACATAGGCAAGGTGCCTCGGCCTTGTGCAATGACATGCCTAGGCAAGGTGCCTGCGACTAGTGCGTACTACGGACACGGTGACTGACCCTGGTCCATGCCTGAACGGTTCCTCGACTGATTGCCATTACGTACTAGGTGGGTGCCTCGATCTGGTGCATGCCTACACCGCAGTGACCGACTGGTGCCGCCCGACATGCCTAGGCAAGGTGCCTCGACCTAACAGGCATGCTACCAGACGATGACTCGGCTTGTGCTTGTCTATGCTTGGCGGCTCGGCCTAGTGCCATGACGCGTACTAGATGAGGTGCCTCGAAAGCGGATGCGTCTTGCAGGCAGCGGTGGTGCGGCGAAGTGCTGACCTGGAAGCGAGGTGCCTGGGACTGGGTGCATGGCATGCCTGGGCAGGTGCCTCGACCTAGTGCCACACAATGCCTGGAAGGGTCGCCGACCTAGTGCATGCCTAGACACGCGACTCGGCCTAGTGCATGCTAGACACGGTCTTATCGGCGAGTCGCCGTGTCATTTCTATCACCAGATGCCTCGGCACAGTACGTACTGGACCACGGGTGACTCTGCATAGTTCATGCCTAAATGGTACCATGACCTGGTGCCGCATGCCTGGCTGAGTGCATGCCTTGACACGGTGACTCGACCTAGTGCATGCACAGACTTAGATGGCTCGACACACAATACTATTTACATGCCAAACCAAGGTGCTACCACCGACTGGTGCATGCGCACGGACAGTTGCCGACCTAGTACATGCCTAGACGGTGCCTCGGCTATTATTGATTACATGCTAGGAAGGTTCCTCGGCCTAGTGCGTACCTCGACACAGATTTTCGGCCTTATCTTTTTGTCTGATTGCACCGACTAGTGACATGACATGCTAGGCAGATGCCTCGACACAGTGCATCCCGAGCGATTGCCTGCGGCTAGAGCATTCCCTGAACGCGATTGCCGACCGAGTGCCATGACAAACATAGGCAAGGTGCCTCGGCCTAGTGCCATGACATGCCTAGGCAAGGTGCCTTTGCGTAGAGCCATGACATGCTTAGGCAAGGTGCCTCGGCCTAGTGCATGCTTGGACACGGTGACTCGGCCTAGTGCCATGGCCATGCCTAGGCAAGGCGCCTCAGGCTAGTGCATGCCTAGTTCATGAAGAAGTATGCGGACAGAGGCCGGAGACCTCTGGAATTTGAGCAAGGGGAAATGGTTTTGTTGAATCTAACTCATCAGATCTGGAAGAAGATCAGGTATAAGCAGTTTCAAAGAGGGTTGATTCCGAAATATGATGAACCCTTTGAAGTTATGTAGGCGATATAGGGAAGCGTGGCCACCACAAAGCGAAGCTGCCGAGGAGAGGTTGAAGCTTAGCACCGCGACATTCCATGTAAGCACGAAGCCTTATTACAGTGATCTAGTCGGGCGAGTGCGAGCAGGAACCGCCTATGGTTGATCCAGGGATTCGTAGAAAAGTGCGGCGTCCTGCCCGGAGATGAAGATAAGGCGGAAGAACAAGTGGACCAAGTACTTGATTCATTGTAAAGAGGGCGCCCGTCGGTGAAACGGCAGGAAAAGGCGGCGCTCTGGCTATGGCGGTTTGACGAGATCCTTAGTATGCGCGGTTGAAGTCAGCAGGCGTTGAACACCTCTAGTGGGGAAGTTTGTTAGCCCCTCATTGACCCCAGATAACACGAGTCCGTCTGGCGTGAGAGGCGCTGCCTTGTAAGTGGCACTTCAAGGAAATCGAGCAAGACAGAAGTGTGGGAGAAAGCATGTGTCGGAGGCAAGAGCGTGAGCAATGCATATGGCGGGAAGGCAGCAGTAATACGAGTCGGGACCGCACGGTGGGCGTCCGCTTTCACGACCCAGAGGGGGCTGGGGGCGTGGCACTTGAGGCTGACCGAGGAATCGGTGGGTGGCGAATGTCGATGTTTGTGGCGAGGCCTTGGGCGTGACATCTGATCGGAGGTCAGCAAGGTTCCCTCTGACCCTCAGGAGTCTTATCGTTAGGGACTCCTGGGTGGGTGGGACTCCCGAGGGGCGGGAAGGACTCCCTCTTCCCCTGACGGGTGTGGACTCCTAGGCGGAAGGATCTCTCGGCGGAAGACTCCCTGGCGGGACCCAGGACTCTGGCGAGACAGAACTCTGAGCGGGGAGGACTCACTCATGGTGGGAATCGCGTGGGCGTGTGTATATAGGAGTTTCGATTCAATCGGGACTCTGTCACAGGAAGGAGTAGCATGCGGCTTCTTTGGATTGAGACTAGAGTTAGAGTGGGACTCTTAGTCATGTGTACTAGTTGCTTACAGGCATCTATATAAAGGGCTTTGTGTGCCCATTTGGTTAATTCATATTCTGAAACGGATCGAAAAGCATTGAACCCAGATGTAGAACCTATCTTGAAATTGTCTTGTATTTTGTGGCTAATAAATACGAGTTGGGGAAGAGATGCCAAGTAAGCCCACTTGTGTTACCGAGAGAATAGTCGGAATTATTTGAAGGTGGCCCTAGCGGGTTCCTAGTGCCGCTGGCAAATGGCGTGGCGGTTGAATGATGTCGAGCGAGATGGCCCAGCGGATGGCGGTTGTCGTTGCACGAGCAGTAGCAGAGATGGGGCCGAAGTGAGCACCAGTGTCGAACTGATCTTGGAGATAAGGCGACAAGCGAGGCGAACTGCCCCGACTCGGTCGGCGTGCCGAATCTGAGCTGACTCGGCGTGAATCTCGCGGCCGGCGAAAGGCTGGCGAGGAGCGAGATAGGGTCATTCCATGGCCGAATCACGGGCCATGGCCAGAGTTTGAGGAGCGGATCCCGGATCTACAGGGGAGATCGTGTTCGCTGACGAAACGGTGGTGCGAACCACATGTCTAGCTGCCGAGATCCGCCTCTGCGAAGTGCAGTACACGGGCGAGACTGGTGGTTGGAATGCGAAGACTTGGAGGAACTTCCTCACAGGCATGGAGCAATAACCGTCATTGCCGAATCTCAGGTGGGTGAGACGGTGATGCGATAACCCTTATGTGTTGACGGGTGATGCAAAGCTTTGGTGGCGGACCGAGGAACGAGCGGCGGCAAGCTCTTTACAGTAGACCAAAGATCGAGGCGGGGATCTTGAAAAGGCGAAGGATCGGTTCTTACCCACAGACATGGCACGTGGATGGCGAGGGTCTGCAGGCGACGGGCCGGGCTCGGTCGAGGAGACTATGTGAAGAGTTTAACGTTGATCCTTGACATCAAGGACGTGTCGGGGGTCGGCAATTGTTCGGCTTCGTAATAGGGTTGCGGGGATGGGCTGAGCGGCCCGAGAGAGGCAAGAGTGTCCAGACTTGCCACCTGACTATGCGGCAATGGGTGCCTATCGACTCTGAGTGACCTCTTCCCCTACTCCCGCCCCGAGGGGAAAGGCCACGTGAGGAGTCGAGCCGGAGAAATCAGATGGAAAGCCTCGAAGTGGAAGGGTTTGGAAGAAGCGCATGATCATGAAGCTAAAGTGGGGAGAGGCGACTTCTCACAAACTACGTCGTCGGGATGCTTTATACGCGATGGGCCATCGGCCGAGTTGCCCGAGAGGAGAAGCTAGTGCACTCGAGTTGAAGGCGGGAAGATAAGCGGGCGAGAGGCCCTGAGCAAACCCTCTTCGAGTTGTTGGAATGCGATGCGAAGTGGCGACTCCACGGAAGGGCGATGTATGTTGAGTTGCTAAATTGTGGCTTTGGTAGGCGATTAGGTGACCCGCAATTTTGTATCAACGAGGCGACGGACTCGGTTGAAGCTACTTCAAAGGCGACAAGCTGGCCAGGTAAGCGACCAGTACGAGAGGCGCATGGTATGGCAAAGAACATGGCTTGAATTCGGATGGGGGATTGGAAGGTCACGATGGAGCTTCCTTAGTGTTCCTTTGGATGATTTTGATTTTATATTAGGCGACGATTTCTTCGATGAGCGAGGCCAGCCTTGTTCTGCACTTGAATGTAAAAGTACATTGATCATGGATGAGAAGTAGCCATGCTTTGTGGCCGGCATCAGCAAGGCGCCTAGAACCGGGAAGACCTTATCGCCCCTACAGCGGAGAAAGACCTTAGGAAGAGCGAAGGCACACATATGTCGCGGCAATGATCGAGATCAAGCGGATAAGCAAAAATTCGAAGTGCCGGATGGTTATTACTGTCTGAGAGATTACTACGTGTTATGCCTCAGAGTTACTAAGAAGTTGCCAGGGAAAATGAGACGGATCATCGAGATAGAAGCTCGTGCAGAGTCGAGACATACTCCGCTCCTTATGAATAGGTCCATATAGTTGAGAGGATTTGCGGAAGCCGGTTAATGGAGTTAGCGGATGCGGTGCAGTCAGACCCTCGAGCGCCGTATAGAGCAAGTCATTTCGAAAGAAGCAAGATGGGACGCTTCGGATGTGTGTGGATTACCGGGCACTGAATAAAGTCACGATCAAGAACAAGTATCCGATACCTTTAGGTACAACGGAATTGTTCGTCAGTTGAGCAAGTAAGTACGCCGCTGGTAGACTTCTTGATCGGGATATTGGCAACGATCTTCATTTGAGGGCGAGCAAAGACTACATGTGTAACGGTATGCGCGTTTGAATTTTTAGTTATGCCTTTTGGTTTGACTAATGCTCCAGTACATTTGTAACCTCACTGAATGATATCCCTGTGCGACTTAAGATTCATTCGTGGTGGTATACGCCCCAGACGACATATTGATCTATGGCTTAGCTACGAAGATCACGTGGTACACCTGCGAATGGTGCTTGACGGTGGCGAACCGGTTGTATGTCGAGAAAGAAAGTGTGAGTTTGCTCGGACGAGATCAAGTTTTAGTCATCGATTTCAAAGTCCGAGATAAGGATGGATAGTGCGGTGTGACAGTCGAAGTTGGCCCGACCTGAGCCGAGGTAACGGAACGATCATTCCTCGACAGCAAACTATTACGAAGATTTATCTTCGGGCTATTCAAGATAGCCCTCACGGATCTTTGAAAAAGAGAGGAAATGGGAATGGGATCTGAGTGCGGTACGCCTTCGAAGCTCAAGATGCGATCACCTCGGCGGTTTTGAGCCTTTGACATGGAGTTAGTTTGAAGTGCACACGGATCGCGTCGGACAGGGGCCCTTGGTGGAATCTTGGTCGCGAAGACACCCGGTAGCCTTGAAGCCGGAAGTTGAATGCGGCGGAGGAAGGTACACTTTATGAGAAAGGTATTGCTGGTCAGCATCCATTGCCTTGAGACTTTGAAGCAACATACTTGTTGGGAACTCGGTTCATAAGTAGTAGCGACAATGTTGCCAACACCTTCTTCACAGCTTCGAAAAGCTTCTTGCCAAGCAAGTGGATGGCAAAGTTCTTGGCGACTTTGATTTTGTGTGGGTGCACAATAGGGTGACCTGGCCAGTGGCGGATGCTTTGAGTAGGAAGGAAGTGGCCGGGTTATGTGGGATAAGTTGAACTTCCGGTTGGCGGATTTCAGCAGTTAGACTTGAAAGGCACTACAGAACTGACGTGCCGGAAGGCTGGTGAAGCGGTGAAAGATGGCACCACGAGCGTGCGGCTCGAAATGAGTTGCTTTACTTGAGGAGGAAGGCTATATGTGCCAGCCCGAAGCGAAGCTATGACGGGCGCTGGCAGAAGGAAACACATGATATGAGATGGGTGGTCACCCGGGGAGAGGGAAGAACTGGCACTGTTAGCGCAGGAGATCTTTCATTGGCCTAAGATGAAGGAGAGCGTGCAAGCATGTCAGGTGTGTGTCGTCAAGTTGACAAGACCCGGCGAATAAGGCGGGATTATTCCCATTACGTCCATTAGAGACCATGGCAGTGTGTATCAATGGACTTCATCAGTGGGTTTCCGAAAGTAGAGAGCTTCGGATCAGTTTTGGTGGTGGTAGACAGGTTTTCCAAGTACACTGTCTTCATCGGCCCAGTGGTGTCAATGAGAGGCGGCGCGCATCTTCTTGTGATGTTGTGGCTTACTTTGGGATACTGAGGACATAGTAGCGATCGAATCGCGGTTCTGATGTGAATTTTTGGGTTGAGTTATTTCAGATGTGGGAGTCTGAGAATGCAAGTTCTCGGCCAATGAATCACGGTGATGGTCGGACGAGCGAGTGAATCGGATGCTAGAAGAGTATTTAAGCCGCCGATAGCCTCTCGAGAAAAATTGGTTTGGAACTTCTGAGCCGACCGGTTGTCTTACAATCTGCTTGATGAAGTTGATACAATTATGAGCCCCTTTTGGTAGCAATGGGTTCGACCCGTCACGCCCTGAGACGTCACGATTCCTGAGCAACACGGGCGTAGTGAGCCAGGTGCTTGTCTGAAGTTTGCAAAGTCTCTGCGGGCCTGTGGTGAAGCCGAGAGGGCGACTAGAGAGGCAAGTAGGCAGCGTGAAGAAGTATGCGGATGAGGCGGAGACCTGCGGAATTTGAGCAAGGAAATGGTTTTGTTGAGCTAACTCTGGTCGAGAAGAAGATCGGGTATACTTGATTTCAAAAAGTTTGATTCAGAAATATGATGGACCCTTTGAAGTTGTGAAGCGTATAGGAACGTGGCTTTCTGGCGGAAGCTACCGAGGAGAGGTTGAAGCTTCACGAGCATTCCATGTAAGCTACGAAGCCATAACATAGTGATCCTAGTCAGGAAGAGTGCGAAGCAAAGCGGAACCCGCATGGATTTAGAGTCGAGTTCGAAGTGAAGAGATTGCAAGCATCTACGGGATAGGAAGATGGAAGCGGAAGAGAACAAGTGGACCCGGTACTTGATTCATTGGGAGCGAGGCGTTGAGTACCTCAGTGGGAGGTTTGTTAGCCCCTCGACTGGTGTAACATGAGTCCCGATGCGGCATGAGGCGCCTTGTGGCCCACGTGGCCGCTGGGGGAAATCGAGCGAGGCGAAAGTGTGGGAGCTTGTGTCGGGAGGCCTGGCGTGAAGAAGCAGCACATGGGCGAGCAACAAGTGGCTCGGTCGGGGCCGCGCACGGGTGGGCAATCACGGCACTCACGACTTAGAGGGGCTGGGTGGCACTTGGGGCAAGCAAGGAATCGGTGGGGCGAATATCGACTATTTATGGGAAGAGGCCTTGCCAGGCGTGAGCATCTAATCCGAGTCGACAAGGTTCCTACGACCTGGGAGTCTTGTACGTGGGACTCCTGGGTGATGAGACTCCCGGGCTGGGGACTCCTACTCCCAGCGGGCTGGACTCCCTAGGCGGGGAAGGTCTCTCGGGGCGGGGAAGACTCACAGGCGGAGACCGAGACTCTAGAGCGGGAGGACTACTCATCAATTGGGAATCGCGTGGACGTGTATAGGAGTTTCATTCAATCGGGACTCTAATCTTGGGAAGGGTGTGACTTCTTTGGATTGAAGACTAGAGTTAATTAGGACTCTTAGTCATTGTGTACTAGGATTGCCCACACAGGCATCCATGTAAAGGGACTGCATTAATCAGGCTTGGTTGGTCGTATTAAGGTTGGATCGAAAAGAAAAGCATTGAGCCAGAGGTGTGGGAGTACATGCGAGAATTGTCTTGTATTTTAGTAGCTAATAAAATACAGTTGGGGAGAAGTGCCCGTGAGCCCTTGTGTTCGAGAGAATGGAGGGCGTGAGAAAATTTGGCCTAGCGGGTTCCTAGGCAATTACACGGCAATGAAGTGGCGACGCTGGGCAAGGTGCCTCGGCCTAGTGCAAGCTTTGGACACGGTGACCTTCGGCCTAAGTCCATACTAGACAGTTGCCTCGACCTAGTGCCATTACATGCCTAGGTAAGGTGCCTGCGTCTAGTGCATGCCTAGACAGTGACCGACTTTAGTGCCGTGACATGCACAGTGAGGTGCCTCGTTTAGGCATGCCTAGGTGAGGTGTTCGGCTGTTCCTTGCCTATACACGGTGACTCGGCCTAGTGCCATGACATGCCTAGGCAAGGTGCCTCGGCTTAGTTCATGCCTAGACACGGTGACTCGGCTGGTGCGAGACACTAGGCGAGTCTTCGTACATATCGTGGCATTTTTGAAGCCGGGGTCGCGCCGAGAAGCGCAGTCTTGTATGATGCTGAGCAAGGTGCCTGGAAACCTGGTGCATTGCCTGAACTGCTGAGTGACTCGACCTTGTGCGTGCGTAGACACGATTGCCTCGACCCGAGTGCCATGTGTTCATGCAAGATGCCTCGGCTGAGTACATGCACGGACCGCGGTGAGCTGCATAGTTCATGCCCCAGAAATGGTACCTCGGCTGGTGCCATGACGTGCCTGGGCTGGGTGCCTCGACCTGGTGCGTGCTGGACACGGTGACTCGAGCTGGTGTGCCTAGACCTGGTGGCTCGAGCACAATTCGGGGACATACCTAGGCAAGAGGTCGCCGACTGGTGCGTACTGAGACCAGGTGACTCGGCTGGTATTGCCTAGACACGGTGCCTCGACCTATTGCGATTACATGCCTAGGAAAGGTGCCTCGGCCAAGTGCATGCCTCGACATGGTTACTTGGCCTTGTCCTTGCCTACATACAGTGCCTCGGCCTAGTGACATGACATGCCTAGGCAAGGTGCCTCGGCCTAGTGCATCCCAAGACAGTGCCTCGGCCTGAGGCATTTCTAGGCCGCAGGGTGCCTGCCGATAAGGTGCCATGACATACATGAAGCGAGGTGCCTCGACTGGTTCCGGCGTACGCAGGCAAGGTGCCTCGGCGTAGAGCCATGACATGCCTAGGCAAGGTGCCTCGACCTGGAGTGCGTACTGGACCATTGACTCGGCCCACAGTGCATGCCTAGACACGATGGCTCGGCTTAGTGCCATTACATGCCTAGGTAAGGTGCCTCGTCTGATGCGTCTTTGAAATGATGACCGACTGGTGCCGCGTATGCCTGACAGGCGCCTCGGCCTGATGCGTGCTGGACCGATGACTCTGACTGGCATGCCCTGAATTTCTGATGGCTGAGCCTAATGCCCAAGACACATGCCTAGGCAAGGTGGCGTTGGGTACCCAAAGTGCTATTTTGAGCCACATTTGAGATGGGTTTTGAGTGCGCGTGCAATCATATCAATTAAACGATTGAGGTGTTAGTCTCTTAAGTATCGCTTATGCCGTTTGAGGTTATTTTTGAGTTATTTGCGGGTTTTGCATACCTTGGGAGTTCAATATCGAGATATGTCTTCGAACCATGAAGATTGAACCCATTTATCGACCATCAAAGGTATCGAAAATTCAATGAAGGAGCGATGGCAAAGTGATGAAAAAGGATCTGCATTAGAGGATACGGTGTGCAGCGATTGCGAAAATTTCGTGATTATGGTGCAATCATAGCAATTGCAATCTAGCAAAATTGAGAACTCGCTAAGTGTGAAATTTAGCTATGTATGAAAATCAGCTTGTGCCCTAGCGAAATTCTTCAGTTTCGCTATCTCTAAAATATTTCGCTAGGCTAGCGAAATTTCGCTAGTTAGCGAAATTGACTGTGCATAGCGAAATTTTGTGATTTCGCTATCTCTGTCCAATTTCTCTAGGCTAGCTAAATTTTCGCTACCTAGCGAAATTGTCCCAGCATAGCGAAATTCCTTGCCACCGTCATTTTGTGTAATTATTACTTAAACGACCCGTTTTGGTTTATTCTATCCTTGTCCCTTGTGATGCTTGATATGTTAAGGCTTCTTTGTAATTTAATGGCGTTGGGTCAGAACAATATAAACCCCCCTTTGATTTGTAACCTAAGCAATCTTTTGGCGGCTTTTCATTTATGTAAATATCTCCCATGACTTCGGTTAGGGTTTGGTTTTCTCTTCTCTCTATAACTTTTCTTTCATTTTCACAAAGGCTGTAAACGCTCTCGCCAGGGATGACAACTAAGAGATCTTTCAGCCTGTAGCTTTGAAGAGGAAGGTGGCTAACAGTTTTGGAGGCGATTACGAGGTTGTCTTGTGTTTTAAATCTACTAGTATTGTGTATTTATGAGGAGGAGGCTCCTGACTTCTCAAACTAGGGTTGAATATCATTGCCATTACTTTGGCCAATACTTACCGTGCTTTAGAAATTCTGGGGCATACTTATTGCTAGATGCCTTGTTATTCTTTAGATGGCACTACGACCATTCATGAAGCCAGGAGTTAGATATTGGGGTTTCCAAGCTTGAAAGGGGCTATGGATGCATGTTACTGTATTGACTCAAATAGAATTGATTATAGGGTTAAGTTTATAAAGTTAAACAAGATCCAGAACATATGGCTTGGACTATAGGTTGCTTTCCATATGCGGATATAACTTAGGGATCTTGCATAAGCCGAAGTGTTGTCGACTAGTGACTGAAATCTTAGTTACCTTTCCAAACTTAAACTGAGTTTTACGGTTAATCAGGTATGAAACAAGCTTGGCTGTTTTGAAACCAAATCAAAATCCAAATAAAAACTCGCATTTCTAGCAACGTACAAATCCTAAACTGCAGGATGAAAACCCGTCCAGGTGTTCGATACTGAGCCATTATCTTGCGGTAAAGCAACTACGGTGGGAAGTTATAGGAAACAAATTTAGTTGATTTAAGCTCATACTACCCGTGTGAAGAATCAAATGGTATAGTTCTTGAGGATGGTGCGAGCTACTAATGATAAGATGAAGTACTTGGTCAACATCACAGAAGTGAAGGTGACAACACATCGCTTTTTTGAATATGTCGTTCTTTATGGCGAGTTTTCATCGCACTAGGCGCGCAGAAGTTTTCATCGCTGCGATGTGCCTTGTTTGTTTTTCATACGATCTGATTTTTATTTTTACTAACCTAATCTTTTTGCAAAGTTTGTTTGTGTTCTTTGTTGTCTCTTAAATTGTGTAACGGTGGGCATGCACCCGGTGGGATAGGAACACATCGGTGGAATTGCAAGAAATCAGTACACAAATTGACCGGCGATGAAGTCGATTGTACACCGATCTGCGTGGATCCTGCACGAGGAGCAGCGAGTCGGCCAGGCACTGATGAATCAACCGTATAGATCGATGAGGGACCACATCCACCCTCTAGAGTTGGTGCCGCTACTGTCATACCTCTATTTGAAGATGTACTTGATGCGGCCTTTACTTAACGTACCCTATACAACGTATCATGGTATGGAAAATGAAAATCATACACACACACATGAGGATTTTGAGGAGGTTTGCATATTTAAGGAAGGTATGATGAACATCGTTTGCTTAAGGCAGCCATTCATTGACCCTAAGGGCAAGACGGGTGGCTTAACTCCACTGAGGCCCGAGAGAGCCATTAGAAATTGGGGTTGTGACGAGAATTCATAAAAATTGCCGGTGCCCGCCAAGACCAATAATTTGAGAGAGACAAATTTACCTTTACTACATTTCAAGATGGTGAGAGGTTCTACCGGTCTTGGAGAATTCATGGAACCATCGGTGCATGCCACACCGTGGGTTTGTTACATGGATCTTGGTGAGCCATTACATGGTAGTATGTCTCTCTGCCGTGACGACTCTTGGAAACCATGTAATGGAGGAGTCTCTGATAAGCATCTTTGATGAAGCCATTGATTTTAAGTGCTCTTTGGCTGAAACTACAAAAATTTAGGATAGTAGAACCACAGAAGAAATGGAAAAATGAGGCCCTCGATCCAATACAAGGTGGATGTATGCCTTTATGTGAAGAAATGGAAATAAGCTAGGATTTCAACCTTAGCTAGGAAGAGTGGGAGCTTGAAAACCGCTTGGCTACATGGTGCGACGGTGTGAAAATCACCACACAAACCAATCCACACGCAATTTCCAATCCACGTACACTAGCGAACAGTGTCTATGGCCCACCGGTGGGATTTGATGTCGAGAATGTGCAAATCTTGTGGGAATGAGGCTAGCCCTGACAACCTAATGCCCCGTATGGGAAATATACAATTCCAATTGGAGGAATCACCTAACCTCTCTTGGAAACCCACTCCCCCACACTTCTTGTTTTGGTGCCAAACCACGAGTTTGGTTCCACTCTCGACACTTGACACCTGTGCTCTTCTCCAGTCTGGGAGCAAACCATTTAAATTTGAGTAAGGTGGTGGGCGAGTTTTGTTGAGAGCTGGAATCTAAATGTCTGTGGCACAAAGGATTGTCTTATTGAGAATACGAACAAGAGAATAGATGGGCTTGAGAGCAATCTTAATCGAAAATTGATAACCTACGGTATTCAATCGCAGAGATCATTGAGTTCTTTGGAGGCCTGAGAGGAGGTTTCCACTTCTCCAAACTCTTGCCAAATCTAAAAGGAATCCATGAGGTAGGTTCATCCGATGGTCGGGGATGGATAAGGTGAAGGCTATCATCGCCACGAGTGGAAGAGGTTGATCGACCCGTACAGAAGCTTGTTGAAGCTTGAAAGGAGTAGAAATGGGGCGGAACATATTTTCTGAGGACTCAAATGGCTCTTTGTACCTCCATTCCCACGGGCACTTAGAGCGAAGAGGCATCCGGGCGGGTATCTTAGAGTCTAAGGCGGTGAAAGTCAATATACCTCTTTTGGACATCATCGAATAAGTCCGCTGCCTCGCAAAATTTTGAAGATCTTTTGATTAAGAAGGATTAGGCATTGAGAAGAAAGGCATTCTTGAAAGTCGGTGCCATAATCCAAAAGCAAGAACCTGTCAAATACAAGGATCCAGGGATCTCCCACAATTTCGATTAACATTGGTGGGAATTGCACTTAGACAAATCATTGCTTGATTTAGGAGCCGGTCTGTGAACCTCTTTGAGTGTGCATTGTCTGAATGATTGGGTTTGGGTGAACTTAAACCTACCAACATCCCACTATCATTGGTAGATAGATCGATGAAAATCCTGGGGATAGTTGAGGATCCTTGTAAAAATGAATAAATTCTACTACCGATGGTGCACAGCAGTGCTCGACATAGACGATTGCAAATGAGCCCGATCATGTGCCCGATTATTCTAGGAAAATTTCGGCTGGCCAATCAATCATCAATTCAGGAATGGATAATACAACTACACGTTTGGTAACATGACGTGGGGCTGAACATATTCCACTTGAACAACAAGCCTGACTTGGGCGAGAATCAGGCGATGAAACATGCTCGGTTGAATTGGGATGCGTGAAGCTAAGTGTCCATGAATTGCGAAGTAGCCCAGCAGGGATGCGGCGGGTGTGTTGGTATTGCCATCATTGCCTTGAAGGCAATTGCTCGATTAGGATCCATCGGTGAGAACCCGAAGGTCAGCGATGAGTGACGCGAGGAATCGGCTGGGGCCCAGCTGGGGTTGAGGAGATCATCCTCAGCCGACCACTCGCCAGTAATTTTGTGAGATTTAGCGGTTTGGTGTTTTCAAAGCGGAATTGCGGTTCAATAAAGTGCCGGTTTTATTTTCATTTGGTCGATTTTATTAATTTATTTATTTTAGAAAGTTCCTAATTTGGTTGTTTTATTTTTTATTAACTTAGTAACTATATTAATATTACCTTATATAGAAGTTTTAAGTATAGTTACTATCATAATTTTATTATAATAATTGTATTTTTAAGACTATTTCATTTTTTTATATCTTGAAAAATCAATTTTACAGTGTAAGCAGGCTTAATAATTGCGCTATTATAGCGAATTTAGTCGACGAAATATTAATTGCTGAAAACTAGCATAAAAGGAGATGGAGGCTATTTCAAGATCATTTCATATTCTCCTCCAGTCTACCTTACCTTAGAAACCACGAGCCATTGCCGTTCGGTGTTAAGCCGCTAAACTTCTTTGCATGCGCCTCGCCGGCTGCCGATGTCATCGGTGGCCGTAGCCACGGTGGCCGTCGACCTGTTCGTACCCGGCGCCGTGCCGTACTCGTGCGCCGACCACAGCTTTGCGGCCGGATGCGCCACGCACCAGTTCTGCCACTTTACCATGCGTCGGCCGTTCTTTGCACCCTCGCCACCACTTTGCCTGATGGCTGCATACCCGATGGGCGCTACCCTACGCTGAGCCGGTGCTGATTGACACCATTGGGGGCTGGGTGTTCCCTCTGACCATGCCGCGAATTGACGTGTCGGTTCAGGCGCACGCCCGGTACCTTTTTCACCATGGTATGGTTCGCTGAAGGTGGTACCATGCTCAAACCGGCTGGTTGAGCGCAGGCGAGAGGGCGGAGCCACTGATCCGACTCGGTCCGACCCCGATACCGGCTCGGTCCACGAGGCGATCCACGAGGAGCCTCGAGGATTGAACGATACCGATTTCGGATGGGACAGGCCCGTCACTGTACTTTCCAGTGAGATCTGGAGGCGGAGCCCTCGAGCGGGCCCGCGCGAGCCGGGTGAGTCATCCTCATCGGGCCTCCCGGTAGTCACCTTTGCATCGGTGCCGGAGCGCGACATCATCGCCTCGGTTGTCGCTGCTTCGAGTGAAGCCTTTGTTAGTGAGACCCGTCAGAATGTACGGCTCCAGCGAGTTCCATCCAGTCGTGTATTCTGATGTCCCGGGCAGTGATGGTGATCAGTTGGGGTTGATGAAATTTGATTGAGCACTACTCTTTGCTTCCATTCATGGCGAAGCGGTTCTATTACCCGGGGTGGTTGGAGTTCTATCGCTCGATGACCTCCCGAGGGGCGCAGTTAGATAAAAAACAAACGGTTACCATAGGCGTCGCGGAGTGTAGAAGCGGCGAACATTTGGCCGGCATTAGGCCTGCGGTCTGCGGGCCAATTAAATTGCTCGGTGTTACCCACCTCGGCGGAGATGGTTGCATTATTGAACACCGATTCGACCGATCTTCTTGAAGGCGACTCCTTTCAGATATAAGTCGATCACCTGTTGAGACGACCTGCCGGCTAAACATTGTATGCAGTAGGGAGCAATCCACAGGCTCTTTGCGGATCTGGAGGGATCTTGGTTTAGTCCTACGGTGGTGATGACCTCCCTTGATGCATTGAACAGGTCTGCAGGCGGCTCGGCCGAGAGTCTTCAGCTGATGCAGAGACTACGTGCGGGGTCTGAAGCATGGGATTCCGGAGAACCCGGATAGAATGAGGTTAGTGCCCTGGGGTCTGTCGATGACGATCATTGATACATATCCTTTATCCTCGGCTGACAGGGCCAAGAGTCGATTCGAGCGAGCATTCGGGGAGGTAGTCATCTTGAACTGAGATGGAGAGAGTCAGTGCGGTCGTTCTCCTCATCTAAAACTCACCTACCGCCAGTACAAGCCCTGTGATACTCACGGCCCTGCGTTCACATACAGGTAATTCACCGTGCGTTCGCTGACTGAAGAGATGGCGGGTGTGATGGATCTTATGTATTCATTGGCGTTACCAGGCGACCTGGGGACCGGTTGGCTCACTTTGTCACTCTCTTGCGGTCACTGACATTTGGGTGTCGACATGTTCGGACGAAGAGTGAGCCTATCGTTGCGCCGGCAGCCTCTTTGGATGTGGCGTGACTCTTTCCTGATTCCCCACCTAAGTGGTGGGGTGGTTGAGTTCTTATATTTTGTATAATTCTGACTTTATCATTTTACCTATAATTTTGTTTAGGATTCGTAATATTACCATAGTAAGCGGTGATGCACATGTTGCTTCCAGTGTCACATATTTTAGCCATTTTGACTATATTAAAAACTATTCGGTATATATGTCTGAACTTTTATATATCATCTTTCCTCCTCCCAACATTTATGTTTTTGTCTTCAATTGAACAATTGAATTGCTTTAATTGGACAATTGAATTGCCTTTAATCGGAAAATTGAAACCTTGCATGTTGCCTTAATGCTAGAGCAATTCCATTTTTGATTCAATTTTTGGTCAGTTGAAGTTCCAGCATGCTCAACGAAATTTACATACCCAGGCTGATCACACCTTTGCACACAGGATTGTACCAGTAGTTTGTGAAGTGTATACCTTAGCCTGCTGCACTGTGACCTGGAACATGTTGGCAGCTGGACCAGATTGCGTGTTTCCCACATTTGAAGACCAATGTAGTCTTCAAAAGGAAAAGAAAAGAAAAAGCAAAAAGAAAAGAAAAGAAGAAAAGAAAAGCCAATAGTCGTGAAGCTTTGCCTTGGCTTGGAATGCGGTTCGAGGGTATATGTGAAAGCCTTTAGAAACCCGATACCTAAGCGCCAATTGGTTGGAATTATCGACTTAGGTGTTAAATTACGGGTGAATGGGTAAGTACCATGTAATAGGTGCCAGTTCTGCAAAGTCATTATTCGGATCAGGATCCTTTGTAGGATTTGTGGTGAAGTGATCCTTTTGACGGTGCCTAAACCTTAATTGGTTGGAGTCATGGTGGATTGATTACGGACTTTGGTGAATCGGAAGTTTTGACATTGCACCTGCGATGTAATTGAATAAAGAAGAGTGCCAACACCAACTGGTTTCGACGGCTTAAGGCCATGCCGGTGCTAGGTTGGGAAGGAACAATTTTTTCACTTTGTGGCTCAATAAATTTCTATTGGCAAACCATTAGATCTTTGTTGAAGTCGGGTTGATTACCATGGATCAGTCGTGAACTGAAAATTGTTCTTGTATGGGTTTGCTCTCGTAGTCGGTTTACAAGCTTGAGGTATCATTTTTCATTTTAAAGGTAATGTCTATTTGTGCCACCTTTTTGAAACAAACTTTTGAAAATCAACTATACCATCTCCTTTTAGTTTTTAGCATTGTAAGGGACTAACTGTGATTCGAGTTGGGGTGTGATTAGTACCCAAAGTGCTGGCTGAGCCCTATTTGAGATAGGTTTTTGCTGTGTATAATCATCAATTATTGAATTGGGGTGTTGGAGTCTACTTAGTATCACTTATCTTAGTTTCGAGGTTATTTTTGGTTATTTTGCGGGTTTTCAAATGCAGCAGTTCGATATCGAGATATGTCTTGAACCATGAAGGTGAACCATTTATCGACCATGAAGCATGCTCCGAAATTCAATGAAGGAACGATGTAAGTCAGTGAAAAAAGAATGCGATGGGGATCTGCGAGTGACCACCCAGCGAGGAGCGATGTGCGGCAGGAAATTTAAGCTATGAATTGCGAAAATTTACATTGGGATGCTGAAAATTAATCATAGCGAAATTTCGCAATCCTATGAGTGAAATTCGCTAGCTGTGAGGAATTCGACATGTAGCAAATCAACGTGCTTGTGCAAATTCTTGGTTAGCTATCTCAAAATATTTATTTCAGGCTAGCGAAATTTATTAACTAAAAATTAGTGTGCATAAACGAGTTTTCATTCGATTCATTATCTCTGTCCGATTGTTGAAATTGTGAGGCTAGTAAACTGTGAAATTGTTAGAAATTTAGCGAGTGCCGACTACACTAGTGAGTATCCTATCATGAAATCCTTGCTATCATTTTTGTAATTGAACCAAAGCGACCCAGTTTTGGTTTATTACCTCTTGTCCTTGTATTATGATATGTTGGGAACTGCTTTGTAGTTCGCATTGGGTGGCTTATATATTTACAATTTGTGACCTAGCGATCTTTTGGACAGCTTTTCATTTTATGTAAATATACCATGACTTTAGGTTAGGGTTTGGTTTTCTCTTGCCTCTGCCATCTTTTCTTTCGTTTTCCCAGGCTCAAGACACTCCTTGAGGATGTGACTCAAGAGATGCTTGTTAGCCTCATAACTGGAAAAGAAGGTAATTTGAAACTGGTTTTAGAGACGGTTGCGGGTTATGCTTACGTGTTTTGTACTACAGTCTTTGTATTTATGAAATGACTACCGAACTAGGGTTGAATATCATTTTAATGTCATTACTTTGTGATACTTACCATGCTTTAGGGTGCAGGCGTACTTATTGCAAGATGCAACTATTTATTCTTTAGATAACTTTCTGACCGTAAATGAGGAGTTGAATATTAGGGTTTTAATTTGAAAGAGGTACATGGATGCATGTTACTGTGTTAAACTCAGATATGAATTGATTCTAGGGTTAGGATTTTATAGCTAAACAAAGATCAGGTGGCAGGACTAAAAGGTTCTTGCCATAATGCGAGGATACCTCATTCCAGGACATTGCATAATACGTGTTGATAATTTAATGACCTAAATCTTGAAGTTTACCTTTCAGGCAAGCTTTCGGTTCACAGTTAAAGTAATTATCAAACAAGCTTATGTTTTGAAACAAATCAAAAAATCTAAATAAGAAGCCTCACCATTTTGTGGCGGTCTGAATCGTTCAGGATGAAAACCTGTCCAGGTGTTCGATGCCCTAGGCCAGTATCTTTGCGATGAAACATTGCAATGATGAGGTATAGAAACAAATTTAGTTGATTCAGCTCACTTGCAAGTGGCGCAGATCAAAGGTGCTAGGCCTGAATGCATGCCTAGACACGATGACTCGACCTAGTGCATGCCTAGACACGATTTTCGACTGTCTCAATTTACATGCCTAGGAAGGTTGTACCTCAAACCACAATTGCATCTCGACATGGTTACTCGGCCTTGTCCTTGCCTACATACAGTGCCTCGGCCTAGTGACATGACATGCCTAGGCAAGGTGCCTCGACCTAGTGCATCCCAGGCGATTGCCGCCGACGCAGGCATTCACAGGCCGGCAGTCTTGCCGGCTAAGGTGCCGCGGCAGCCCCTGCATGAGGTGCTGACAGTGCCGTAACATGCCTGAAGCGAGGTGGCTGCGACTTAGAGCCGCGGTATGCCTGGCAGAGTGCCTCGACCTGGTGCATGCCTTGGCGAGGTGACTCATTCAGTCCATCACTGAACACGGTGCCTCAGCTGGTACGTACTGAACAACCGGTGACTCGGCCTAGTGCCGCGGCGTATTGCGAAGCGAGGTGCCTCGACCTAAGGCATGCCTGAACCTGATGACTCGGCCTGTGCGCACATACGGTGACTCGGCTAAGTGCCGGCGACATGCCTAGGCGAGAGGTGCGCACCGACTTAGTTCATGCCTGAACACGGTGACTCGACCTAGTGCGAGCCTAGGCAGGGGTGCGCCGACTGGTCCGTGACATGCCTGGGAAGTGCCTGAAGCTGAATTACGCGTGTGCCTGGCAGGTGCTTCGGCACAGTCGTATTTGACCGACTCGTACCTGTTGCATGCTGAACGATTGCCTCGGCCCGGTGCCATGTCCGTTTACATGCGAATCTGCCGGCTGAATGCGTGCGCGAGCGAGTGACTCTGCATAGTTCATGCTGAAATGGTACTCGACCGATGCCATGACATACTGGCTAAGTGCCTGCGACCTAGTGCATGCACGGACAAGGTGACTCATTATAGTGCATGCCAACCGCGGTGGCACCGACTGTGCCGCCAGCGTACGCACAGAAGAAGGTACACCGACTGTTGCATGCTGGACCTTGCGGTGACCGACTAGTACATGCTGACAGTGCCTCGGCGCGGCTGATTACATGCCTAAGAAAGGTGGCGACCCACCGTGCGTACCTGGCGCGATTCGACGCGTCGCGCCTACATACGATTGCACCGACGCGACGCCTTGACATGCTAGGCAAGGTGCTACCGACCTGGTGCATCCCGAGAAAGTACCGCCGACTCAGAGCATTCCTGAACGGTGCGCGATTGAGTGCCATGACATACACGCCGGCGAGTGCACCGACTGATGCCATGGCATGCCCGAGTAGGTACTACGGCGTGAAACGTGACATGCACCGCGAGTGCCTCGGCACAGTACGTCTTTGCTACTGGCGGTGACTACGGCCTGAGTGCATGCCTGAACCGCGGTGCCTGGCACAGTGCATTATCCTAGGTGGGTGCACCGATAAAATTTGCCATGACATGCTGAAGCAGGCGCCTGAGCTAAGCAATACTTTGAACACTGGCGACTCATTTCAGTCAGCTTGCCTTGAGGCGGAAGTGCTTGACCCCGAGTGCCATGTCATTTAAGGTAAGGTGCACCATTTTAATGCGTGCTGGACCGCGGTGACTACGCATGGTTCATGCTGACGCGGTACCTGACGCAGTGCGCGAGCATTGCCTGATTTGGGTGCGCAGCCTAGTGCATGCCTGAACCGATTGCCTCCGACTGGTCGCGATGTCTTGCGCGGGGGTGCCTTAACTGGTGCCATGGCGTAAGCCGAGTGCCTCGGCACAGTTCCATGACAAAGCGTATCGATTGCCTCGGCTTTAGTGCATCACTGGGCGTGGTGACTCACCCTGTGGATGCTGAGCGATGCACCAGGCCCTAGTGCGGATGACCTGCCCTGGGAGCGAGGTGCCTCGGCAGATTAAATGCACGGACTCGATTGACTTGGGCGTACTTGCACAGACCACGGTCTGCACAAAGCCTAGTTCCATGATATGCCTAGGATAGGTGCCTCGGCCTGGTGCGTCCACCAGACCAGTGACAAACCCAGTGTGATACCTAAACGAGTGCTTTCGACTGATGCCATTACATGCATAGGTAATCTACCTTGGCCTAGTGCATGCCTATGAACGGTGACTCGATAGCAATATGACAAGACAGTGACCTCGGCCAAGTGCCATGACATTCCTAGGTGGGTTCCTCGACCTGTGCACAAGCCCTGATGCCTCGGCTGGTGCGATGCAACAGGTTGTCTGCGGCCTAGTGCGTACCTAGTAGGGTGCCTTAACCCCCTTGTGCATGCCTACACCGTCGACTCGACTAGTGCATGGCTGAACATGATTCCTCGGCCTAATGCCATGATTTCTAGCCGAGGTGCCTCGGCTGTGCGTACTTGGACACGGTGAGCTGGCACAGTGCACATGCCTAGACACGGTGAAACAAACCAAGTGCGATGACATTACCTGGAGCAGGTGCCACGGCCTGTGTACCACAAACAGTTTCGACCTGGTGAAAACTGGAGCAGGTTGCCTCGACTGGAGTCCATGACGTACTAGGCGGGGTGCCACCGACTGGTGCCTTCTTAGTACCTGGCCTCGACCTAGTGCGATACCTAGCAAGTGTGACTCGGCCTAATGCCGCGGCATGCTGAAGCGAGGTGCCGCCGGTTTCGTTTCGCGGCTATGCCGCGGTGCCTGGCGAAGTCCATGACATACTGGGAATGGTGCCTCGACACCAGTGTCATGTCATTTCTGGGTAAGGTACCTCGACGATACATGCCTGAACACGGTGATAACATAGTGCGTGCACAGGCCAACGTCGCCGGCTGGTGTGACGTGCTTGCCTTGGCTTGGTGTCGAGGGCCTAGTGCTTTCCTGAGCACGGTCTCGTCGGCTGGTCACGATGCACAGCAAGGGTGTTTGACTGTGCCATGAATAGCCTGGTAGGTTGCCTGAGCCTGGTGCATGCGAGACATGGTGGCTCGATCTGAGTGCATGCACGAACAGGTGCCTCGGCGAGTGCGTGGCGTGACAAAGTGCGCCGGCTGATGTCACGTCGCGGGCCAGGTGATTGACAGTGCGTGCGTGAGTGGCGGTGGCTTTCATTTGGTCTTGTGGCGCTCTTGCAGGCAGGTGGCCATCTGGTCATGGCTGGACCTGATGACTTGGCTGGAGTGCATGCCTAGACACGGTGCCTCGGCTGGTGCCCATTACATGCTAGGTAAGGTTCCTCATTGAGTGCATGCTGGGTGCGGTGATTCGGCCTTGACTCCATGCCTGAGCAGAGGTGCCGCCGTCCTAGTGCCATTGACCATGCCTAGGAAGGGTGCCTCAGCCTAGGTATCTAAACATAAGTGCCTCGGCTTTGGGCGTGCACAAAGTGGCGTGCCCACCGACTGGTGCTGACATACATAGGAAAGGTGCCTCGGCTGGTGCATGCCTGAACACGGCGACTCGACCCAGTGCATGCCTGAACCGCGATTGCGGCTGGGAGTCACTGACGCATGCAAGCGAGGTGCCTCGGCTTTGATGCGTGCACGGACATGGTGACTCTGCGCTGGTGCATGCCTATGCGATACCTCGGCTGGTGCGTGACATGCTGAAGCCGAGGTGCTCGACCTGGTGAATCCACAGACGCGGTCAGCGCGGTATCCACAAACGGTGCCTCCGCTGGTGTGCTGGGCATGAATTGCCTCATTTCAGTGCGACGTAACAGAAGGTGCACCGGCCTAATACAGCCACTTATACGCGGTCTTGGACACAAAGTGGTTGGATCTTCTTGAGCCCGAGTACTGATTTATCTTATAATCGAATCGAGTTCGATACTTTGGATTAAGTGCACGGGGTGGCAGTGGGTTCCAACCCGTACACACCTCGGGCGTCTTGGTTGCAGAGCAACACGGGCCCAGCGGCGTGGTCTGTTTGCATATTAGTTTTTAAAGGGTCTCGCGAGAGTTTACGGATGGGAAGCTCGGAATGACTAGAAAACGCTAGACGTATGAAGAAATATGCGGACAAAGACAGGAGGCCTTTGGAATTTGAGGAAGGGGAGAAGAAGTTACATTGAAGGCGGCTCTCAAATGCGGAAGAAAATGCAGGTCAGCTTAATTTGGAGAGGGCTAATTCCCCAAATATGATGATTTGCTGCGAGTTGTGCAGAGCGCGTGGGCGTGACTGGCGAAGCTGGCGGGGCTTCACGACATTCATGTAAGCTTCTTGACCTTATCAGGATCCTAGTCTGACCGGTACAAGCAAAGCGGAACCCGCCTATGGTTAGAGTGAGAGTTCGTGAAAGTGCAAGCATTACCTGAGATGGAGTGACTGGCCCGGAAAATAAGTGGATTGAGAGTACCTAGTTCGTGGAAGGGGCAGCGTCGGTGGTAAAGTTGGGAAAGGGGTACTACGTTGTGGCGGTTGAGCCAGGATCCTTGGTATATCTCGTGGGGTGATGGGGACATCGGCGACCTGAGTGGGGAAGTTTGTTAGCCTCGGTAGATGACCAGGTGTTGGTCTCTGCAGTATAGAGGCGGCTGGCAGCTGCCTGGAGGTTGGGAAATGAGATCAAGGCAAATTGAGAAGTACAAAAATTGATGAAGGCATTGAAGCGAGAGCTACGAGGTGGGCTGATGCATGGCGTACTCAAGTCTTGTAGCGAGTTGAGCTTTACCCAAGGAATGGAGAAAGACTTCGCATCTCGCATATAGGCGCCGATGAGTGGAGTCTAATGACATTTTGACCTTGACTAGAGCAAGTGATGCAGGTGGGCCAGTGGGTGAGCTATAAAGGTTGGCTACTGATGAGTGGAGTCTGGTGGGCCGATGGTGGTACAGCAAGTTGGCCTTGGGCGAGTGGGCAAACCGCAGTGGATAATCAAGTTTCCAACTAGAAGCCCAGTGGGCCCAGCATGAGTGGGATAATCCAAGTTGGCCACTAGGTGAGTGGACAACACAAGTGGGCAAGTGGGATGTCTCATCCAAAGAGCACTAGAGGGTGCATTGCTTGGAAGCCTTTGCTATAAATGCAATCCTTGTGGAAGAAATCATCAGTGATCAATGAGCAGAGAGAAGCTTGGTGAGAAACTCTCTAGAGTGGGAGTGAGCTTGAGAGGTAAAGTTAAGGTGCTCTTACCTTCCTAAGGGAGAGTCATGGGTTTGAAAGCCCAGTGAGCGCTATCGAGAGTTGTGGATATGCCCTTGTAATATTCTTGTATTCTTTAGTGTAATTAATACCCAAGTTGAGGTTGAGTTTCTTGTAAAGGTGACGAGGCTGGTATAGCTTGGTGGTTAGACGCCATATCCTTGTTCCTTGAGGCGAAAAAATAGGAATTGTGGCGAGTTGGTATCGAGCAGATGGCTCACGTAGCGGTAAACGATTGGAAGCATTGCGAAGCCGATTAAGCGGGGTGGGCCGTGGTTGACACTCGAAGTGGCAGGCTAGGCGCGAGCTTAAACAATGCGGTTAAGTGGGCTAACCACTTTTCGACTCAGCTTGTCCAGTATGTTGATGCTTGACTCGCAGCGAGATCGGATGGAAAGTCTGGAGAAAACCTTTGAAGAGCGGATGGAGGAACTCTGTGAAAAGGTTCTAAACGTGACAAAGGAATTCGGGGAGCGAGTGAGGTCTCTCTAGAGGGGAGATGCAGTTTGCGGAAAGCATTTGTGGTGCGGGGGGACCTCGGTGTTTGAGATCGCCTCTAACGAGTCACAGTGCAGAGACCCGAGCCATTTGGCGGTCTTGAATGCAGACTTAGAGAATTTCCTTTGGACACAGGCAAATATTTCATTGCTTTTGCCCGAATACGTTGGTGGCGGAGGTGACGATGACACCATGTCTCGGCGATGCTAAACTTTGATCCTCGACATCAAGGATATCAGAGTCCTGACAAGTTGTTGACTTTCGTGTCGGGATTGCGAGGATGGGCTCAAAGCGGCGGGGGCTGAGGTGTCGAAGACTGACTATAGCGGCCAATGATTTGCCTACTGACTCTGAGGTAAATCCTTCCCTGCCATTGAGAAGGTCAGCTTAGTCATCAGTGAGAAAGACCTCCTAGAGTGGAGCGAGAGTGGAAGCGTGGACGGGCGAAGTGGGGAGAGAGGAGCTTATACAAACGAACCATTGGGAGGATATTATATCTGCGATGAGCTATAGTGTGAAGCGCAAAAGAAGAAGAAACTCAGTCTGTCGGGCTGAAAGATGGGGAAGCGATGGGTCGAGAACGACATGAGAGGCGATCCGCCGATTCTTGAATGCCCGTTCGGCGGCGGCTCGCAGAGAGCGATGTATGTCGAGTTCTTTGATCGGAGCGAAGGTGGCATTGGTTGGCGGTCGAGCGATCGCGGTACATCTCAGCAAAGCGACGGCTCGGACTCGCTAGCCCCAAAGATGAGAGCAAGGCTGGCGTGGCTTGACCAGCCTTGAGGAAACTATAGCATGGCGAAACGATAGCCGTCTGATTCTGGGGAATGGAAAGTGCGATAGACCATGTATGTGGCTGGATGATTTCGATTTCATTTTAAGAGCGATGATTTAACGAAGCAGGTGGCGCATTAACGCATTTGAATGGATTGCGATCATGGAGGAGAAGCTGACCATGCTTTATGGCCGACATTAACCAGCGCCTAAAAACCTTACGGGGAAGGACCCTTTACTTGCAGTTGAAGAGGGCGAAAGCGAGCACACATATCTTCGTGGCATTGATCGAGATCAGTGGATAAGCGAGGTTGAAATCTGGGACGCGGTGGTACCCGTTACGAGAAAATTTGCCGGCGTGATGCTCAGGTTACCGAGAAGGCGCCACTTAGGGCGGACGCCAGTTGAGAGCTAGTGCACGGAATTCGGGAAGCTCCACCTGGCTCATATCGGATGAGTCCGCGAGGAGTTCGTTGGTGAAAGCAATTAAGCGAGTTCTTTGAATGCGGGAATGATCCATTATCAAAGCACCATGGAGACGCCGGTGTATTCCGGAAAAGCGAGGCGGTCGACACGGATGGCCAATATCGATCTGGCACTCAACAGTCGAGGTCGAGAACAAGTATCCAATCTTAGTTGTTTGCGGGTGTTCGTCCGATTGATCGCCAGAATTACTTCTGCAAAGCTAGACTTCGCGTCGAGTATTGGCAAGTCTTGGCGTGGTGAAGGGGATGAGGCAAAGACTACTTGTGTGACGAGGTATGGGAGTTTTGAGTTCTTAGTCATGCCTTCGGTTTGACTAACACCACTTTACAACTTTTGCAACCTCGCCCAGATGATGTCCTGGCCCGGCTTCACGGACACATTTGTGGTGAATTACACTTGGACGACATAGTGATCTACAGCTCGAACTTAGAAGATCACTTGGCACACCTAGAGAAGGTGTTTGTGGGGCGAGAGCATCGATTATATGTCGAAATGGAATCGCGGTTTGCTCCGGGCGAGATCAAGTTCTTGCGGGTCACACGATTTCCAAGTCCACGATCGGGATGGATGGTGCGAAGGTGGCGACAATTCGGGTGTGACCCGACCAGTGGCGAACTCAGATCCTTTCTTGGCTTAACAACTACGAGGCGATTTATCAAGGGTTACTCGAAATAACTTTGTCCTCTCATGGCCGGACCTTCGAAAAAGGAAATGAAGTGGGGTGGGAAGCGAGTGCTGGCACCTTCCAAAAAGCTCAAAGATGCAATCACCTCAGAGCCCGTTTTGAGATTATCTGACTTGGAGTTATCGTTCGAAGTACACACGGACACGTGGATAGGGCACTAGGGGTAAGTGTTTAGTACAGAAAATTTCCGTAGCATTTGAGTAAGGCGTGTCGCGCGAGAGGCTGGCGCCATGAGAAGGAGATGGCAATGGGTATCCATTGCACAGAACATGGAGAGCACTAGCAGTGGGAGCAGTTCGTAGTAGTGGCCGAGCAATGTCATGACACCTTCTTGGCTTTCGGAAAGCTCGGCTGCCAAAGCAATTTCGATGGCGAAGTTCGCGGCGACTTTGACTTTGTGCGTGAACTGAGCCAGGGTCGACATGACCAAGTGGCCCGGTCGTTGAGTCGGAAAGAAGTGGCGGTATGAGTTCGCTAAGTCGGGTTAATGGCGGAGACTTCAGATGCGAGTCGCGGCAGAAGGACCCTCAAAGACTGGTATGCGGAAGGTAGTTGAAGCGAGTCTTTGAGGGCACCACGAGGCGATACTGGCTAGAGAATGGTTTGCTTTACTTCAGAGGAGGTAAGCTGTATGTTCCTTCAACTAAGCTGCGGCGTGAGTTGTTGAAGGAAACACATGATTCAAGATGGGCTGGTCACCCAGGAGAAGAGAGAACTTTGGCGTTGCTAGCAAGGTCTTTTCATTGGCCTAAGATGAAGGAAGACGTGCAAGCATATGTCAAGACATGCCATGTTTGTCAAGTTGACAAGACCGAGAAAAAGAAAGAGGCCGGATTGTTGCAGCCCTTGCCCATTCCGGAAAAACCATGGAATTGTGTATCGATGGATTTCATCACCGGGTTTCCGAAGGTAGAGAACTTTGGATCAGTTCTGGTAGTAGTTGTGAGTTTCAAATCTGCGTCTTCATACCGGCCAGAGTGAGTGCCAGTGGCGGCGCGCGTCTTCTTCGACAATGTTGGCGAAACACATTTTAGGATGCTGACATATAGTGGCGATCGAGATTAAAGTTCCGGCCAGATTTGGGTTGGCTTTGTTCAAGATGGGGAGCGAGTGCAGAGTTTTCATTGCAAATCACCCTCGGGCCCGATGGGCTGGTAGGCGGGTGAATCAGTTTTTGGAGAGACCGCGCGCCACTATCTTGACAACTTCGGGAAAATTGGTTGGAGCTTCTTGAGCGGCCCAGGTTATCTTATGTCCCGAATCGAAGTTCGCCTTTAGTTGAGCCCTTTTGAGGTATGATTGGGTTCTGACCACTAGCACCTCTGGACGTCTTTGGTTCTGAGAGCATTTGGGCCCGCGGCGTGAGTCCTGCGCATGTCGGTTCTGAAGTCTATTGAGGAGTTTACGGATGAAGCTCGGGGACCTGACCTAGAGAAGGTAACTGTGGCATGAAGAAATGGACAAAGACGGAGGCCTTTGGAATTTGAGAGGAGAAAGTTACATTGAAGGCGACTCCCTCGAATCACGGAAGAAAATCTGGAACAAGCAATTTCAGAGAGGGCTAATTCCTAAATATGATGGGCCTTTTGAGATTGTGAAGCGCATTGGGAACGTGGCCTAAAAACTGAAGCTACCAGAGAGACTGAGGCTTCACCCAACATTCCATGTAAGCTTCTTGAAGCCTTATCACGAGGATCCTAGTCCTGACAGAGTGCAAGCAAAGCGGAACCCGCCTATGGTTAGAGTCGAGTTCAGCAAGAAGATTGCAACGTACAAGATAGGAAGATGGAAGCTATTTGGAAGAATAAGTGGACCCGAGTACCTAGTTCGTTGGAAGGGGCCTTTGTCGATGAAAGCGAAGTTGGGAAAGGGGTGCTACATTGTGGCGGCGGTTGAAGACGAGATCCTTGAGTATATCAGGTGAAGTCGATGAACATCGGCGACCTCTGAATGAGGGAGAGTTTGTTAGCCTACCGACTGATGACCAGTGTTAGGTCACGAGTATAGGTATTTGCCTACCTGAATTGGAAATGAGATCAAAAGCCGAATTAGGAAGTACAAGAATTGATGAAGGCATGCGAGCAAGAAAGCCCACGAGGTGGGGTGGTACATGGCATGCTCGAGTCTTAAGCGAGTTGAAGCTTTACGGAATGGAGAAAGACTTCACCATCTCCTTATATAGGCGCCACTTGATGAGTGGAGTCCTGTCGGCATTTGGCCACTAAGTCACGAGTGGATGCGCAAGTGGGCGAGTGGTGAGCTATAAGGGTTGGCTGAAAACTGGTGGAGGGGTACAGTGGGCAATCGAATTGGGCTAACAAGTTGGCACAGAGCAGAGTGGACAACACGAGTGGATAATCAAGTTGCCCACTAGAGCAAGTGGACAACATGAGTGGGATAATCAGAGTTGGCGGCTGAAGCCAGTGGGACTGACATTGAAGTGAGTTATCCAGGTTTGGCCACTAGAGTGAGTGGACTAACACACAGAGTGGGCAGTGGGATGTCTCATCCAAAGAGCACTAGAGGGTGCATTGCTTGACCTTTGTGTGAGATTGTTCCACGGTGAGAATTTGAGCTAAATCAGCTAAAATTTATACCTGGTTCCTCTACTACCGTAGTGAAACTCACGCAGTATAGCGGTCACGGGTCGAACATGAGGATGAAGTTTTCATCACAGAGTAATTTAACGTAAGTGTAAAAAAGGTAAGACTTTCTATTTGGACTTTTGGTTGTTTCAAAACGATTAATGATGAGTTTAAAGCGATTAATATGTGAAAGTGATATTAACGTAACTTTGAAGATTGGGTCACTAACTTGATATCATAGGAATGAGAACAAGTGTCCTCGGGTTTTATCATAACGTCATGACAATATATAGTCAGAAACCATAGCAGGATCTTTGTTTAATTGTAACCTCCCTTCCAAAACAACTCCTAATTTAGTGTCTGAGGTAACATATCTATTTACTTTTCAGTTTGAAACCACTAACGTTATTGTCATTTCGGTGGCTCGTAAAGACCGTCTAAAGAACCACGGTCATACAATAGTATCGCATTGTATCTGGCGTAGTAAGTATTGGCCAAAGTGTGACATTCAATCTTCATTATTACTATTTTGAGAAGATAGGGGTCATAAACCTGATGCACAGCTTTTGATACATGAGGACAACTTCTGTGCCCAGGCAATTGGTTTCCTTCATCTTCAAAGAAAGAGGCTTAGCGAGCATCTCTTGAGTTGTAATCGCCGAGAAGGGTGTTTGGCGACCTAAATGAGAGAAGAGAGGAGAGAGAGAGAAAACTGCTTACTGGCCGAGGCGTAGGAGATATTGTAAATGAAAATATATGCCAAAAGGTTCCTCTCGGTTACAAAACCATGGGGGTTTATAGACCACCTATGGTATGAAAATCTGAAAAGCATAACGTTTTGGTAAAATTAGGGACAAGGGGTAATACACCAAAATGAAGTCGGTTTGCATTAATTACAAAAAGGATGGCGAGCGAGACAATTTAATGAAATGTGACGATTTCATTGTTAGCGAAAATTTCCCATTATTGCTTAATTTAAGTAGTGTGAAATCACCTAGAGATAAGCGAAGCAAAAGAATTTGCTAGGCAGCAATTCCCCCGCTGTGTGAAAATTTTATTATACCTAAAAAATTTAATAAGCTTAGGAGCGTGTATATGAAATTTTGGAGTCTAGCGAGCCCTGCAATTTAAGCTAGGATTACTGAAATTTTAAGCTATGATTGCGAAATTTTACTGATGATCGTGACACCATAAATCTTAGCAAAATTCACGGGTGTGATCTTCCTTTGCATTGCCTCCTGCTCTATCTTTCGCATCAATTTCTAAAGCTGCCTTCATTCTTTCATTGATTTTTGGTATGTTTAATGGTGATGAATGGGTTCAGTCCCATAGTAGTTCGAGCGTATGTCTCCACGATATTGAACTCAGAAATGCGCAAAAACACGCAAAACAACCAAAAATACCTGCAAGTAAGCGGTAATCTTGAAGACTTGGAACACTTCAATTGACATAATTGACATGATTAGCGCGCAAAAACACTCAAAACCTACTCTAAAATAGAGGGTTGAAATAGCCATTTTGGGCACTGTCCTTTGCCTATAAATACGAGCCTTGTGGAAGAAATCCATCAAGCAATCCAGGCAAGCAGAAAGCTTGAGTGAAACTCACAGAGTGGGAGTGAGCTTGAGAGGTAGAGTTGAGTGCTCAACTGCCCAGTACTAAGGAAGAAGTCCATAGGATTGAAACAGTGAGCTATCTAAGAGTTGTGTGGATATGCCCTTGTAATATTCTTGTATTCTTTAGTGTATTCATACAAGTTGGGATTGGTTTTCTATAAAGATTGGCCAATTTGAGTGCAACCTTGGTAGTTGGAAGCCTTAGCGTATCCTTGTTTCCTTGAGGCGAAAAAATAGGGGTGTGGCCGATTGCCTCAGGCTGGGGCATGCCAGACAGTGACTCCAGTGGGCATGCCTAGAAGCAGGTGACTCGGCTAGTGCCATGTGCCGGAAAGGTACCTCGGCTTAGTTCATGCTAGACACGGGTGACACGACACAGTGAGGCATAGACATGGTCATATATTTCAGGTGTGACATGCCTGGGCAAGATGCCGTGACCTAGTGCCACGCAAATGCACACAGACGAGGTCTTGCCGACTGGGTGCGTCTTTGAACGACGACCGGCGCGTGCGTCACTGATCACGGTGCACCGACCAAGAGCCATGTCATTTATTAAAGAAGATACTGACTTTGTGCATGACACGGTGACTTCTGCATAATTCATGCCTAAATGGTACCTCGACTGTGCCATGACATGCCTGTTGGTCTGCCTCGGCTTTGGTGCGTGCGGACGGTGAAGCGACGCCAGTGCGCCTGAACCGCGGTGGCACCGACTGTGCCGCGACATGCCTAGGAAGGTGCACCGACGCCCGTGCATCACGAACCACGGTGACGCTGAAGCTGGGCATGCCGTTACCGTGCCTGCGACTGTGCGTATGCCTAGAAGTGCATCGCTAAAGTGGACCTCTCATTTCGTAGTTGCGGCCTTGTCGCGCCTGCATCACGATTACTTACGGCCTGGTGGCGCGACATACTAGGCAGGCGCCTGCGACAGTGCATCCACGAAGCGTTGCCTCGGCTGCAGGCATTCCTAGACACGAGTACCGGTAGTGTGCCCGTGACATATATGGCCAGTGCCTCGACTTTGGTCAAATACGGACGGTGACCAGGCACCGTGCATGCCTAGACCTTACAATCGCACCGACTGATCTTGATTACGTAGCTAGGTAGGTCACGCCGGTGCGTGCTGAACGGTGACTCGGCAGGTGCGCGACATTCTGAGCAAGGGGAATCATTGCCAAGGCATGCCTAAGCGGGGTGGCTGATGCTTTGCCTATACTCGGTGACTGGCTGGTACCCTTGAAGTGCCTAGACGGTGCACCGACGGATTCATGCTGAACAGGTGACTGGCGTAGTCGAGCCTCCCGGCGGGTGCCTCGGCTTTAGGTCCGTGACATCACAAGATAGGTGCTTTCGACTGGTATACAATCCACAACCAAGGTTCCACGGCCTAGTGCATGCTAGAACCGCGGCTTCTCGACTAGTGCATGCGAGAAGCGGTTACTCCGCCCTAGTGCCATGTCATTTCTGGAGCAAGTGCCAGCGCAGTACATGCGCGGACGGTGACTGCATAGTTCATGACTGAACACGTTGCCTGAAACTGTTTGACAGCGCGATGGTGCTGACGAATGCTGTGACGTTTGGTATATTGATGATGCGCGACGGTGAGATGGGCACTAGGTACATGCATGGACAAAATGTCTACGCCTGATGCATGCACGAACACGGTGCCTACGGCCCTAGGTCGTGACATGCGGCGATAACGCGCCGACATAGTGCCATGCAATGCCTAGGCAAGGTGCCTCGACCTAGTGCGATACCTAGCAAGTGTGACTCGGCCTAATGCCATTACATGCCGAGGCAAGGTGCCTCGGCTTAGTTCATGCCTAGACAAAGTGACTAGGCCTAGTGCAATCCTAGACACGGTGTCTCGGCCTAGGTCCATGACATGCCTAAGAAAGTTGCCTCGGCCTAGTGTCATGCAATGCCTAGGCAAGGTGCCTCGGCCTAGTACATGCCTAGACACGGCGAGCTCGGCCCCTGGTGCGTGCCCCCAGGCATTCTTGCCGACAGTGCCATGTCATTCTGAGCAGAGATACCTCGACTAGTACATGCTTTTGGTTATGGTGGCTCTTCATAGTGCATGGCTAGACACGGTACCTCGGCCAGTGCCATGACGTACGCTTGGCTTGGTGTGAGGGCCTCAGTGCATTCCCTACTAAACACGGTGCGCCGACTGTGATATCTTTAACAGGGTGCTTGGCTAATGCCATGAAGGCTGAGCAAGGTGCCTCGAGCTGTAGTGCATGCTGTGAACACGGTGCCTCGAGCAGTCCGTGAGCATGCTGAAGCGAGGAGTCTTGACTAGTGCCATGCGATGGCTCGGCATCAGTGCCTCGGCCTAGTGCATGCTAGGCATTAGCGACCCGGCACAGTGCATTGCCTGAACAGCATTTTGCTTATCGGCCTGGTGCCATGTCATTTCTGTAGTGCCTCGACTGGCCTAAAAACTGAGACATGGTGGGGCTCTACATAGTGCATGCCAAGACACGGTACCTCGGCCTAGTGTCATGACATGCCTAGGCTAGGTGCCTCGGCCTAGTGCATGCGTAGACACGGTGGCTCGGCCTAGTGCGATGCTTAGCAAGGGTGCCTAGGCCTAGTGCTATAACAAGCCTAGGCAAGGTGCCTCGACTGATCAGAAACCTGGTTCATGGTGACTCGACTGTCCATTCCTAGACATAGTGACCATTTCGTCCATTGCACCAGACACGTGCCTCGACCCTGATGCTAGCAGGGAACTTACCTAGTGCCACGACAGAGCTAGGCAGGTTCCGCGGCCTAGTGCATGCCTGGAGCTTATGTTGTGTTCCCGGCCTAGCGCGGCTAGAGCGATTGCCTCGACTTTGAGTGCCATGAGGAAAATGCCTCGACGAGTTACTTCGACCTAGTGCATGCCTGAACACTGATGTGAGTCGGCCTAGTGCATGCATGGACAAGATGTCTCTGCCTAGTGCATGCCTAGACACGGTGCCTCAGCCTAGGTCCATGACATGCCTAGGCAATGTGCCTGGAGCCACAATTGCATGCTATGCGATGACTGTTGAGTGCATAACTAGATGGTGCCTGGTAGTGTATGATATCGCACAGAGCGAGGTATTCGACTGAGGCATGCCTGAACCGCGATGACTCGGCCTAATGCATGCCTAGACACGGTGACTCGGCCTGAATGAAACTAGTTCATGCACGAACTGCGGTGACTCGGCTAGTTAAAGCGACATGGTGCTTGACTGGGTCCGCGTGACATGCCCTAGGCAAGGTGTCACCGACTGAATGCATCACGATACCTAGGTAAGGTTCCTCGACTTTGAGTGCATGCCCTGAACACATTTACTCGACCCTAATGCATGCCACAGGCCACGATTGCCTCGGCACAGTGCCATGTCATTTCTAGAGCAAGATGCACCGACTGTAGTACATGCTGGACGGTTGACTACGCATAGTGCATGCCTAGACAAGGTACATTGGCCTATTGCCATGACATGCGTAGGCTTGGTGCCACATCCTATTACATGCCTAGACCACGATTGCCTCGACTGGTGATACCTGCTTGAGGTGCCCGCGACTGGAGATGCCGTAGCGAAACTGACCCGAAGGGTGCCTCGACGCTGATCGTGCCATACATGGTGACTTCGACTAGTGCATGCATGAACCACGGTGCCTCGGCGCAGTGCCATGACGTGCACAGCGAGGTGCGCCGACACAGTGCATGCTGGAAAGGTGACTGGAAGCCCGGTGCATTACTGAACCGGTGGTACCGACTGAGTGCGAAGTAGCGTCTTGCAGAAGCGAGGTGCCTCGGCTAGTCCATGCGGGCGGTGACTGTTTTGGTGCATGCCTAGAAACGGTGCCTAGGTCTAGTGCCATTACTTGCCAAGGTAAGGTGCCTTAGCCTAGTGCATGCCTAGAAACGATGACTCGGCCTTGACCTTGCCTAGACATGGTGCCTCGTTTTTGTACCATGACATGCCTAGGTAAGGTGCCTCGACTGGATGCATCCTGGGCCTGCGGTGTCTCGGCCTGAGTCACGATACCTTGAAAAGTGCCTGCACTTACAGATGCCGCGACATACGCTAAGAAGATGCCTCGGTCTAGTGCTTGCTGAATCTGTATTTCGGCCCGGTCTCGACACAGTCACGATTTTTCGGCTGGGGTAATGACGTAGTATAGGCGAGGTGCCTCGGCACAGTACATGCTGAACACGGTGACTACGCCTGAGTGCATGCCCAGTGCGATCTGCCGACCTAGTGCCATGATAATAGGCAAAGGTGCGTCGTCATGGCCTTTATGATGGAGGCAAGCGCATGGATCTGGTCGTGATGGATATTCTGGGTTTATTCATAACATATTCCCTAACGTATCGAACATATCCAAAGCATATTCTTTTCTATGGTTTATTCCCTAGCATATTACGACATTATCACCATGATATTCTCTTAGTATGTGTATATATAGATGGCACTTGTAGTTCGTTCATTGCATTCGAGCTTTGAGGCTCCTACAGCATTGTAAAGAGTTCTTCGTTCAATAGAGAGTTTCTTTCTCCAAGTTTCCTTTTGAGTTCTCTTTGCTTCCAAGCCGGGGGTAGTAGCCAAGAGAATAGGCTTTGCTGAGCGGTCGGGAGGCGACTGCATCAGAGGCGAGTTGTCTAAGTGCCGCACGGGAGCTTAGCCGGGAGACTAAGTCATTGACAGTTGGTATCAGAGCTTCGGTTGCAACGTGTGGGAGTAACTTGAAGGATACGATGGCGAGCTCTCAGATAAAGGGAATTGTCGAGCAAATTCGTGGACGGGACGTTGATCCAGTTGCCCCTAAGGGAAGGGGAAAAAGAGGACAAGTCACCAGAGATCACTCTGCGAGAGCTTGGAAGGTCAGTGACCATTTAGAAGGTCGTATGGCGGACAGGAAGGGTGGACATGAGACAAAGCATGGAGAGAGGCTGTGGAGGGGATCTCAAGATAAAAGAATCTGAGACCTTCAAAGAGAGCGTGCAAGGCTTTCATGGATCCGTGGTGTCACATGAGAGTTCATGAGGTCTGAACATGCTCAGCTAGCTTAGAGTCAAGGTGGAGGTCTTGACCCGGCGTGAGAGAGGAGTTGAGACAAGTGGCCATTCTGAATGGCATCGGCTCGGGTGATGGCCACCCATGAAGCACCAAGGGTGGAGGTGCGAAGCATGGCTCATTCGAGTGGGAGCAAAGGGATGCGAGGAGTTAGATATTCTTTTGTACGTGAAATGCTGAAGAATTTGGGTACCGATATTAGAGGCAGCCGAGTCTGACCTTACTCTTTGCCCTCATCGATAATCTGCAACTCACATGGTGGCAGAAAGTTCTCGGAGAATGAAGGACGTGCATAGGCAACGTAGGAGGCTTGAGAGAATCGGCGGAGTTCTACCCAAAGGATGTGGAAAACATGGCGCGAAAGAAAATTAAGCATCTCAAGCACACGGGGTCTATCCGCAACTATGTCAAGGAATTCTCTTCCTAATCTTGGGGCTCGGTATAGATGAGAAAGACCTTGTTTTCCAGCTTTTATGGATAACCTGGGATTAGATTTGAGTGAGTTAAGGAGGCGTGGTGTCGAATTTGTCCACCGACCATGGCGTAGCGAGAAGTCTCTTATGGTTTCGAGAGAGTTTCGTCCCGAGGCAAAGCCACCATTCAAAGGTAATCATGCTACAGGTGGGGGAGACAGAGGGTACAAGAATAATAATGCTACTAAGAGGATCAATGCGGCCTCTGCAGTAGAGAGAGGCGAAAGTGGAGAACGGCGTGAGGATTTGAAGCGAGGACCAGCGTTGCAGTGCGATGGACCACATTGGGCACGCGAATGTCTTAAGAGGAAGGCCCTTAGTGCTATGATCGAGAGGGAGACCGAACAAGAGGGTGATGATACTCACATGGGGTCGATGCAGCTGTTGAATGCCCTCAAGATCAAACCGGCTAAACTGACCTGAAACGAGGACTCGCATGCGTGGAGGTGATGTAAGCAGGATGTCATGAGCCATAGTGGTGCCGGTGCCCCCCCGACACATGCCGAGGAGGAGGCGAGAGCTGGCTGGGACATGTCAGGAGCGGGATGGCTGAGGCGGTTAACTCCCATTTGCCCAGTGACCTTCCTGGTTTCGTGGGGTGGCTTGATGAGATATTGGGTCGTGGGAAACCCAGGGTGACCTCACCAAATTAGCCCCATGGATGACTTGAATAGTGATCGGGATGGATTTCGCCATGAGTGAAGGCGTACCCAGTGCACTTTCTACGTTCTATGGCTATCTTAGAAGAGGAGACACCATGTATGGTTCCCACTATCACCGAAAGAAAAGCTAAAACCCCTATGCTATCGGCCATGCAACTAGAGAAGGGGTTGAAAAAGAATGAGGTGACCTACTTGGCAGCTCTTAGGCTTTGATTGACCTTGTGGGATCCATTTTGTGGAAGTCAAGAAGGCGAGTAGATGAGTTCAGGATGTCATGCCAGCGGGCTACCTAAAGCTCCCACCTAGGAGGGAGGAAGATCCTTAAGATCGAGGCGGGGTGACAAAAAACCTGCCGTGGGGCCTTACAGGGATACTTGAGTTGAGGCGAAGACAACTAAAGGTTCTTTGGATTCAGTTCATCAACCGTCTAAAGCTCCCTATGGTGCGTCGGTCTTATTCCAAAAGAAGCATGATGGGTCCTCGGATGTGCATCAGCTTCACCAGAGCTCAACAAGTTGTGGTCAGAACAAAGTATCCCGTTCCTCTGTGCCGACTTATTTGTCCGACTTGGTAGAAGCGAAGTACTTCACTACTGCATTTGGACTGCGATTAGGGAATTTTCTCGTAAGAATAAGCAGAAGGAGATGATAGAACTACGTGGGTGACAGTATGGCTCTATGAGTTCTAGTGATGCCTTTTTACAGTGCTACTTATCACCTTTCTTCACATTCTGCGCTTTGTGAACAAGATATTCCGTAATAAGGTGAAGTTTGTGGTGGTATATCTAGATATTATTATATATAGCAGCACCTTGGAGGGCGTCTCGATCGTCTAAGGAAGGTGTTCCGGCTATTAAAGCGAGAATAGAAATATATGTGAAGAAGGAGAAATCTTTCTGCTCTACAAGAGAAGTGGGCTTCCTAGGACACCGCATCGAGGATGGCAGGCTCCTTGATGGATGAGTAAGTCAGAAGCCATTCGAGGAATGGGATCACTGCTTCGGGTCGCAACCAATGGGTCATGCTGGCTGTCAGCTCTTATCATTATTCGTGAGGATACTCAGCAAGAGCGTCCTTTGGCCAGTCCTTCTCAGAGTAGAGGCGTGAACATGGGGCCAAATGCGGCAAGCGCTGAAGATTTGAAGAAGGTCTAGCGGGCTTGGTGTTGCCTTACGACCACACCGGGGTATTGGTACACGCCGATGCCGCCGATTTTCTTTATTGGAGGGGTTAGCATGCGAAAGGCGCGTAGCTTTGAAAACCCATGGCTGTTAGCCACGAAGCGGTACCGCAGTCGAATAAGGAGATGACGGTTGTCGTCGAATTAACTGCGGACGTGGAGGAGGCTATCTGTGGCGGTCGCGGCCGTTGTGAAGGCGGACCCGATGTTCTTCTGTTGCCCGGGCCGGTAGCCCCGGCGAGGCGAGGTGGCGGGAACTGCGGTAGTTTGTTCTACGTTGGAGTATGAAGCGGGCATAGCTAATCACGTGGGCGACGCATTGAGCATGAGGCGAACTAGCGCCACTGACTAGTCGGCCCAGGGAGAGATAGTGGATCTCATAAGAGGGGTTGCGATGCGATCACAGCAGCTAGAGTCATCACACTTAGCCCTTGAAGGAAAGATGAGGCGGTTTTGGGTGGAGGACGGTCTACTCTACACCAAGGGTAAGAGACTTTATGTGCCTAAGTGGGGAAACATCAGAAGGAATCTCATCAAGAGTGTCACTGAGCTCTAAATCGTGGTCATCCTGCCCAGGAGGTAGACTACATCGCGAACCGGGTCTGAGAAAATAATTTTCGACCACATAAGAATACTTAGTGAAGTGGGACTACCAGAGGCAAGCCCCGGTTAGAGGCAGCCGAAACACTTGTGGCGATTCGAGAGAGCAGTCGGCAGTTTCGGGTGAAGAAGCGGCGGGCGTCTACGGCTTTGGTGGGGGAGAATGTCACACCCTTTACCATGGACACCACCACCGCAGGGATCCTAGCCCGATACAAGGTCTTCAGGTTTGATAGCCAGCATATTCACAGCATGTCAAGAAAGCATGTCTGTATTAACATCTGGTTTATTCCCTAGCATATTCCAAGCATATCCTCGGCAATCATATAATACCATATGTGTATATATAGATACATATGGTTCGTTCAGTTCATTCAAGGCTTTGAGAGGCTCTAGCGTGTAAAGAGTTCTTTGATAGAGTTTAACTACCGAGTTTCGCTTTTGAGTTCCTGGCACAACTTGAGGGGGTGTGGCGAGCATGGCGAGGCGAGTGGGAGGCTTGCCCTTCGAGGGCGAGTTGTCTGGGGTGCGCACGGGGCTGGCCAGGGAGAGCCATCCCGGGGCGACGTCGACTGGTCGTGCTGGGCTGAGTCTGCTCGGCTGTGCGATGCTGCGGGTCGCCGACTGGTGCCATGAGCATGCTGAATGAGGTGCCTCGAGTGGGACAATCTTGGGCGCGGTGGCGTAGAGTGCGGCTTTAAGGCCGGGGTGCCTCGACTGAGTGTCATGTCTGTGGAGCAAGGTACCTCGGCTTTGAGTACATGCACTGGTTTCTGTTTGACTCATGGGTGCATGCTAGACAGGTACCTCGACTTTGGTGCTATGACATGCCACGCAGAACTCTAGGCTGAGTGCGTACTGACGGATGCGCCGACTGGTCGCGTGCTGCGGTGCGGCATGGTGCCGCAAGAGCTAGGCGAGGTGCGCCGACGGTGCATGCTGGAAGCGTGATGGCTTCGGCGCAGTGCATTACTGGGCGCGGTCACACCCGGCCATGCCATGACATGCCCTAAGCGGGGCACACCGGCTAATCTGACTGGAGCACGGTGACTCGACCTTGTCCTAGCCTTGTCACGGTGCCTCGGCCTAGTGCCATGACAAGCTGGCGAGTGCCTCGACTGCGTGCATCTACGAACCTGGTGTCTCGACCCGAGGCGATACAGCGAGGTGCGCCTGGAGCCTAGTGCTATGACATGCATAGGAAAGGTGCCTCGGCTGGTGCTTTACAAACACGACGACTTCGGCCTGGTGCGTGACTAGACCGCGATTGCCTCGGCCTGAGATTCGTGACGCTAATACAGTAAAGGTTCCTCGACCTAGTACATGCACAGACACGTTGACTCTTGCAGTGAATGCTGAACCGCGATGGCTTCGGCTGAGTGCGATGACATGCCTAAGCGAGGTGCGCCGACCTTGTGCCATGACATGCCTAGGCAAGGTGCCTCGACTGGTGCATGCCTAGACCGATGCCTGCGACTGAGTGCGATGCCTAGCGCGGGTGCCTCGACTAGTGCCATGGCGAGCTGAAGCGAGGTGCGTGGCTTTGGTGCATGCCTGAACATGTTGACTCGACTGAGTGCGGCTTGGACAACGTGTATCGACTTTAGTCTTGACGGCGCAAGCGAGAGGTGCGCCGGCGCAAGCGTCTTATATACATGGTGACTCGGCTGGTGCGTTCCGACACCACGATTGCCTTAGCCTAGTGCCACCAGAGCATGCTGGGAGAGGTGCCTCGGCTAGTGTATGCACAGACAAAGGTGACTCGGCTAGTGCATGCCTGAACACGGTGGCTCGGCCTGGTGCCATGACATGCCTGAGCCGGGTGCCTCGACTTTAGTGCATGCACGGACGATTCGGCGAGTGCGTGCCTGAACCGCGACTAGGCCTAGTGCATGACTGGCCTGGTGTGTCTGGAAGCTCGTGTCATGTCATTTCTAGGCAAGGTACCTCGGCCTAGTACATGCCTAGACACGGTGACTTTACATAGTGCATGCCCAGACAAGGTACCTCGGCCTATTGCCATGACATGCGTAGGCTTGGTGCCTCGGCCTTGTACATGCCTAGACACGATGCCTAGCAAGGGTGCCTCGGCCTAGTGCCATGACAGAAGTCCCAGGCAGTCTTGCCGACACAGTGCGATACCTATACACATGGTGTTTCGGCTTTAGTGCGTACCTGAACCTTTGTGCCTCACCTAGTGACATGATGCACAGGCCCAGGTCATAGGCCTAGTGCGTACTGGAAGGTGACTGGCGCGTGCGTGAAACGATTAAGAACATTTTAGTCTTGACGTCTGCTTGAAGCGAGGTCGTCAGGCACAGTCCGTGCACGGACATGGTGACTCGACCTAGTGCATGCCTAGAAACGGTGCCTCGGTTTTGTGCCATTACTTTGCCTAGTGGGTGCCTCGACTAGTGCATGTTTAAGCGATTTATTTCGGCCCATGACCTTGCCTAGACACGGTGCCTCGTCCTAGGTACATGGCATGCACAGGTAAGGATGCAATGCAGTCATCCACTGAACCGCGGTGCCTCGGCCTGGTGCGATACCTTGAAGGGTGCTCTGCTAGTGCCACTTGACACTTTATAAGAAAGATGCCTGATCCCAGTGTTTGCATAGATCTGGCGACTCGGCCGGTCGACCTAAGTCGCGGTGCCTTGGCCTAGGGTAATGACATGTATAGGCGAGGTGCCTCGACCTGGTACGTAATAAGACACTGATGACTACGCCTGGTATGCACAGACACGATACCTCGGCGAGTGCGAGGATATGCCTGACGGGAATTAGCGGTTTAGTTAATGCCCTAGACACGGTGACGGCCTGGGTGCGAAGCTGAACCGCGGTGCACCGACCTGAGTGCCATGTCATTTCTGAGCAGGTACCTCGACCTGGCCATGCGGATGGTGACTCTACATAGTGCGCTGCCTAGACGCGATGCCATCGATTACAGTGCCCGCGCGGCGTGCACAATGGATGCCTCCGATCCGGTCGTCTCTAGACCGCGATTGTCACCCGACTTTAGTCGATACCTGGCAGGGTGCCTCGACCTAGTGCCATGACACATACATAGCAAGGTGCCTCGACTAGTGCTTACAAGCACGTGACTTCGGCTGAATCGTACTGACGTATTTTTCGACTGGGATCATCACATGTCTGGAAGGGTTCCGCAGGCTGTCTGAGCCATGACCAGCGACTCATAGTGATCTGAATCACGATACCTGGAACTACATTGCCACGGCAAACCTAGGTAAGGAGTGCCTCGGCTTTGGTGCGAGGGCTATGAGTACCTCGACTGGTGCCATGACATGCCAAGGCAAGGTGCCTCGGCTTAGTGCATGCCTAGACATGGTGCCTCGACCTAGTGCGATGCCTAGCAAGGGTGCCCTTGGCACAGTGCGGGACATGCCTAAGGCGGGTGCCTCCGGCTTGGTTCGTGCGCAGGCAGCGGTGACTTCGGCAGGTGGAAGCCTAAACACGGTGCTCGACCTAGTGCCATGTCGTTTCTCGTGAGGTACCTGGGCTTAGTACATGCGGACACGGTGACTCTACATAGTCATGCGAGAGACCACGCGATTACCTCATTTAGTGCCTTTGACGTTCCCGGAAGCAGTAATGCCATTTAGTGCGTCTCTGCAAACAGCGATACCGACCGGCGATATCACAACAAAGTGCTGCCGGCAGCGTTTCCATGAAAATGAGGCAAGGTGCCTCGGCCTAGTGCATGCCTACACATGGTGACTTCGACGGCGTTCCTAGACACGGTGCGGCTGATGCCATGACATGGCCCAGAGCGAAGGTGCCTCGTCTAGTGCATGCCTAGACAAGTTGACTCGGCCTAGTGCATGCCTAGACACGATGGCTCGGCCTAGTGCCATGACATGCCTAGGCAAGGAGCCTCGGCCTAGTGCATGCCTGGACATAGTGACTCGGTGTTAGCCCCTCCCAAACATGACCGGACTGAGCATGTCCATGGG